>PVJS01001940.1:0-48589 GCA_004027185.1 Glis glis | reverse complement strand
GCTATTTATATGATGAGTCTTCTGATGCATCAAAAAATTTTTTAAGGATTTTGGGGATTTTTTTCCTTAAAACTCCAGATATAATTATAATTTGTCCTTTGGATTTATGCACCTGGACTCAAATTTGTTGTACTTTCTGTGTATGCATTCCCAAAATACACACAAAATTGATTTTTTTAGCTCATCATCTACTATAGAACTGGGTTCTTCAGACTTGTCCCGACTGATATTTTGATTCAGAGAATTCTTTACATGGGGGGCTGGCCTGCGTGTAAAAGGTTTATCAATATATATGGCCTCTACCTATTAAATGCCAGGAGCAATTTCTCCTCTAATAATATCAATCAAAAATTTTGTTAGATACTGACAAAAATGTCTAGGAAATACTGAATTGGAGCAAGTATCAGAGAACTTTTTTTTATTTGAATATATTTTTAACTGATCCATAAAACATAAAAATTATACTTATTTACAGGGTAACATGTAATTTTGACATGTATACATTGAGTCATGTTTTTTTTTTTTTTTTGCAGTACTGGGGATTGAACCCAGGGGCATTCTACCTCTGAGCCCTATTTTTTATTCTTTATTTTGAAACAGGGTCTCGCTAAAGTTGCAGAGGACCTCACTAAGTATCTGAGGCTGGCCGCAAACTTGCGATCCTCCTGTCTCAGCCTCCCAAGTACTAGGATTACAAGCATGCACCACCATGCCCTGCTATGAGTCATGTTTAAATCAGGGTAAAAATATCTATCTCCTAAAATATTTATTATTTCTTTATGGTGAAAACCTTCCAACTCCTTTCTTCAACCTTTTTGAAATCACCAGTACATTTTTTTATTATTTTATTTTTAT
Organism: Glis glis; assembly: GCA_004027185.1. Classification (NCBI taxonomy): domain Eukaryota; kingdom Metazoa; phylum Chordata; class Mammalia; order Rodentia; family Gliridae; genus Glis; species Glis glis. The sequence goes on along the minus strand of PVJS01001940.1, from coordinate 47,734 downwards.
ATACTTTAATCGGTGCACTGTAGTCTCCCATCATAATGTACTTCAGAGTGATAGTGACCTACAGGCAGAGCACTTGGTGAGCTTCCCCCCTGCTCCCTCGCCAATCCCTCCCCTTCTCCATACATGATATTAAGATTGGCATTGGCATTAGCACATATGTACATAACATCAATGGAAATGCGTACTTTGTTAATTCTACCTCTCCCCACCAGCACCCTCCTCTGGACCACCTCCCTCACTCCACTGGGATAGCTCCTCTGTTACCTAAAGTCCCTCTTGTATATTGACTATTCCCTAGCTTCCACATATGAGAAAAAACATATGATCCTTCACTTTCTGTGACTGACTCATCTCACTTAACATAATGTTCTCCAGATCCATCCATTTACCTGCAAATGACATAAACTGTTCTTTATTGACAAGTAGAATTCCATTGTGTGTATATTCCATAATTTTGTAATCCATTCATCTGTAGATGGATACCTAGGTTGGTTCCATAATTTGGCTATTATGAACTGTGTTGCTATAAACATGGATATGTATGTGTCATTATATTATTCTGATGTCAGTCCCTTTGGAAAGATACCCAGGTGGGGTATAGCTGAATCATATGGTGGATCCATTCCCAATTTTTTAAGGAATCTCCATACTGATCTCCACACTGACTGCACTAATTTACAGTCCTGCAAACAGTGTAGAAGAGTGCCTATTTCCCTACATCCTCACCAGCATTTATTGTTTGACTTCTTGATGACTACCATTCTAATTGGAGTTAGATGGAATCTCAGTATAGTTTTGATTTGTATCTTCTTGATTGATAATGATGCTGAACATTTTTTCATATATTTATTGATCATTTGTAATTTTTATTTTGTAAAGTGTCTATTCAGTTCAGTTGCCCATTTCTTGATTTTTTTTTTTTTTTAGTGGTAAGTTTCTTAAGTTCTTTGTATATTCTGGATATTAGTCCTCTATCTGAGGAGTAGCTGGCAAAGATGTCCCATTCTGTTGGCTCTCTATTAAGATTCTTGATTGTTTCCTTTGCTGCAAAGCTCTTTAATTTAATGCAATCCTGCTTAATAATCCCTGTTTTAATTTCTTGTGCTTTGGGGGTATCACTGAGGAAGTTTCTACTTGTGCCTATATGTTGCAGTGTTAGACCTATGCCCTCCTCTAGTAATTTCAAAGTCTCTGGTCTAATTTCCGGATTGATCCATCTTGAGTTGACTCTTCTGCAGGTTGAGAGGTTGGGATTTAATTCCATTTTTCTACAAATGGATAATCAGTTTTCCCAACACAATTTGTTGAAAAGGCTGTCTTTTCTCCTATGTATGTGTTTGGCACCTTTATCGAAAATCAGTTGGCTATAAATGTGTGGATTTCTTTCTGTATCTTCTATTCTGTTCCATTGTCTATTTTTATGCCAATAGCATGCTGTTTTTATTACTATACCTCTGTAGTACAATTTGAAGTCAGGGATTGTGATGCCTTCTGCATGGTTCTTATTGCTGAGAATTGCTTTGGCTATTCTGGTCTTTTGTTTCTCCATATGAAATTTAGGACTGATTTTTCTACGTCTGTGAAGAATGACATTAGTATTTTGATAGGCATTATGTTGACTGTAGATCACTTTTGGTAGAATGGTCATTTTGATAATATTTATTCTGCCTATCCAAGATCATGGGAGAGCTTTACTTCTTCCAAGATCATCTTCAATTTCTTTAGTGTTCTCTAAATTTCATTTTAGAGGTCTTTTACCTCCTTGGTTAGATTTATTCCTAAGATATTTTATTGGTTTGGGGGTTATTGTGAATGGAATTGTTTTCTGGATATCTTTTTTAGTGGATTCATGGTTGGCATACAGAAAGGTTATTTGTTTTTGTAGATTGATTTTGTATCCCACTACATTGCTGAATTTATTAATCACCTCTAAAAGTCTTTTGGTTAAGTTTTTTGGTTGTCCTAAATATAGGATCATTAGTCTTGAGCATTATGTTGAAAAAGACTGGTGATAGTGGGCATCCTTGTCTTGTTCCTGATTTTAAAGGGAATTCTTACACTTTTTCCCCATTCAATATGATGTTGACTTTGGGTTTATTCTATGTTGCCTTTATGATGTTAAGGTAAGTTCCTTTCATTTTGATTTTCTACCGTGTTTTTAACATGAATGGGTGTTGGATTTTGTCAAACGCTTTTTCAGCATCTATTGAGATGATCATGTGATTTTTGCTCTTAGTTCTATTTATGAGATGAATGATATGTATTGATTTGTGTATGTTGATCCTGCCCTGCATCTCTGGAATAAAACCAACTGGGTCATATTGTACAATTTTCTTGATATTGTTTTAAATAGGTATTGCTAGTATTTTGTTTAAAGTTTTTGCATCGATGTTCATCAAGAATATTGGTCTTGATAGTGGCCTCATGGAAGAAGTTTGGAAGAATTTTCTCTTTCTGTTTCATGGAATACTTTCTGAAGGTTAGGATTAGTTCTGTAAAGGTCTTGTAGAATTCAGCTTGATATCCATCTGAACCTGGACTTTTCTTTAATAAAAGGAATTTTATTGCTGTTTCTATCTCTTTGCTATTGGTCAGCTAAGGTTTTCTAGATCCTCTTGGTTCAATTTAGATTGTATGTGTGTAGAAATCTGTTGAGTTTTATGTTTTCCTATTTATGGGAGTATAAATGTTTAAAATAATTTCTGATGATACTCTGGATTTCCCCTCTTTCTGCGGTAATGTCTGAACTTTTTCATGTCTTATGTTAGATTTAATTTGGGTAAATTCTCTCTTTTGTTAGGTTGGCTGAGGTTCTATCAATCTTGTTTATCCTTTCAAATAACCAGCTTTTTAAGTTTTTTATCTTTTTATATTTTTTCCCTATTTCATTGATTTCTGCCCTGATTTTGATTACTTCCTGCCTTCTACTGGCATTGGTTTTAGTCTGTTCCTTTTTTACAAGGGCCTTGAGGTATATCATTAGGTTATTTACTTGGTAATTTTCTGTTTTTCTTATGTGGGCATTGAGTGCTATAAATTTTCCTCTTAAAACAGCCTTCAAAGTGCCCCGTATATTTTAGTATGTTGTGTCTCTATTTTCCTTTAATTCTAGGAATTTTTATGTTTCTCCTTATTTTTTCTATGATCTAGTCCTCATCCAAACGTGTGTCATTCAGAAGAATTTATGCAATTCTTCTGGCTCTTCCTGCTGTTGATTTCTATTTTCATTCCATTATGATCTGAACAGATGCATGGAATTATATTAATTTTTTTAGCTTGCTGATACTTGCTTCATGGTCAAGAATAAGGTCTGTTTTGGACAAGCTTCCATGAGCAGCTGAGAAGAATGTGTATTCATCTGTTGTTGGTTGAAATATTCCGGATATGTCTATTAGATCCATGTAGTTTATAGTATTCTTTGGGTCTGAAACATCTTCACTAATCTTTTCTCTGGAAGATTAATCTATTGTTGTGAGAGGTGTGTTGTAGTCTCCCAATATTATTGTATTGGGGTCTGAGTCTTAATGTCTCAGAGTTTGTTTTGTAAAGTGGATGCACCCACCTTTGGGGCATAAATGTTTACTATCATTATATTGTCTTGCTGAATTGTTCCATTTATCAGTAAGAGATGACCCACTTTGTCTCTTTTGATAATTTTAGCTTAAAGATTGCTGTGTCAGACATGAGCATTGTTACCCCTGCTAGTTTTCAGTCTCCATTTTCATGGAATGTCTTTTTCCATCTTTTCATCTTTAGCCTATTAATATTTTTGCCAGTAAGGTGAGTTTCTTTTAAACAGCGTATAGTTGGATTATGTTCTTTAATATACATTGCCAGTCTATGCCCTTAATCGGGGAGTTTAGACATTTAACATTCCTTGCTATTATTGAGAGATGATTTTTGTTTCCTGACATTTTCAGTTTTATTTTCAGTGTGATATAGTGTTATTTCTCCTTCTCTTAGTTTCTCAAGTGGTAGAATTCATCCCTTCCTCTGGTTATGGTATTCATTTCTTTTTTCATCCTTGTGTTTTATATCTTTAAGTATTTTCTCTAGTGCCGGCTTGGTAATCCTGAATTCTTTCAGTTTCTGCTTGTCTTGGAAGGTTTTTATTTTTCCATAAATTTTTAAAGATATCTTTGCTGGACATAGCAGTCTTGGTTGGAAGTTGTTTTTTTCCATGGTTGTGAGTACATCATACCAAGCCCTCCTGGCTTTCATGATTGGGGTTGGAAAGTCCAGAGTTATTCTTACTGTTTTGCTTCTGAATGTCACCCATCCTTTTGCTCTTGATGCATTTAAGATTCTCTTTTTGACCGCTGTGTTTGTTATTTTGATTATTATGTGGCATGGAGAAGTTCTTTAACCTTGTCTTATTGGTGTTCTGCTTGTCTCCTGTATGTGGATGTTCATCTCATTTTCTATCTTTGGGAAATTCTCTGATAGTATTTTGCTGAAGAGGTTTCTAATAACCTTGGTTTGCACTTCTATTCCTTTTTCGGTGACTATTATCCATAAGTTAGGTCATTTCGTATTATTCTGTATTTCTTGAGTGTACTGGTTGTGTTGAAAAGACCATAAGGTCTTCTCTATATTGTTGACTGTGTAGTCAGTTTTGAATGAGCTGTCTTCTTAGAGTGATATTATTTTCTATGCCATCTAGTCTGCCAGAAGTGGTTTCTATTGAGGTCTTTATTTCATTTATTGTCTCCTTCACTTCAGTCAGGGCCCCTTTTTCATTGTTATTAATGGCCATAATTGCTTTATTAATATGTTATTTTATAACTGTGCACTTTCTCTGACTTCTTTTCTAAGGTCTTTGATCATATTAAAAATCATAATTCTTAATTCTCATTCTGGCATTTCCTGCAGATCTTTCTTGGTGATCTTGACTGTTGTTGAGTTGTGGGAGTTTATCATTTCCTCATTGGATTTCATTCCCATGTTTTCAGGATTCTTATGTGTGTGTCTCTGTTGTGTAAGCATCCTCTTCCTCTTTGCATGGGAGTCCTATGTCCATTTGTTGTCCCTTGATAATAAGACCTATTCTGGGGGTATATCTTTGCCTCAATGAATCTGTCTCATATAATCATAATTTTGAATTGGTCCCCAAGAACCACTTTAACGGGATATAGTTATTAGTCAGTGCCGGCATGCAGCAGTTTCTAATTGCCTCAGAAATCCATGCTCTCTGGGCCCAAACTCAGCAGGGTCAGAGACTATAATGCTCTGAGCCTGAAGCCCTGCTGGCTGAGATTTAATGCCCTAAGTGCATCACTGCTACTCTGCTGGTTGCAATCAATGAAACACTGATCACTGCTGGCCTCCAGCATCCATGATTACAGGGCCCAAGCTCAGCAGGGCCAGAGATTATTGTGTTCTAAGGCCCAGCTGACTTAGCATTGATGCCCCAGGGATGCCACCATTGTTTTGCTGGTTGAGTTCACATGAAACTCTTTCAGCCTCTGGGCTCTGCGCTTACCACCAGGCCCAAACTCTTCCAGACAAGAGATTGTAGTGTTCCCAGCATGTAGCATGGTTGTCTGAGTCAATTTACCCCCAAAACACTGTTGTTGCTCTGCCAGCTGTTATCACATGAAACCTTGCTGACCCTTGGCCTCCCTGCTTGCAGTTCCCAAACTGTGCCTGGGGAGAGATTGTACTTTTCTGAGCCTGGGAGGGGCTGAGTTATTTAGCCCCAGGGACAATACTGCTGCTCTGGGCCAGCTGCAATCACATGAGACTTTGTCAGCTGGCCATGGTACTCATGGCACCCAAACACCACCAGGCAAGAGTTTATAACCTTTTGAACCTGCAGCAGAATTTTCTGAATTATTTGACCTCACAGCCACTACTGATGATGATCTTGCTGTGATTGCTGGAGACCCCACAGGGGCAGGCAGGCTGCTTACTCTAGGTCTCACCTCATTGTTCCTAGGGACTACCTGCTAATTCACATTTCTGCTGTGTCTGACTGTAGCCCCCACCCCCATCTCCACAGGGATGGTCTGCAAACTCAGACCTCATGGGTTTGGATGTTGCCACTCTACTGCTGAAGCCACACAGGCTCCCACTGGGATGTTTTGTAAACTCACAATCTTGCTGAGCTCTGTTGTAGCCTCTCAGGTCCCTGCAGGAAGGGTTACTTTTTGGTCCCGAGGAGTTCAGTCACTGCCACAGGGGTTCACTGAGTGTTTTGGCTGGATGGTCTGGAGATTCAGGGTGATCTTGATGAGGCTGGTGTATCCACTAGGGTCCCTGCGGGAAGGGTCTATAGTTTCTTGGTCCCAATGAGTTCAGCTGCAGCTGCAGGAGTTCACTGGGTATTTTGGCTCAGTGGTCTAGAGAGTTGCCATCTTGAGGTATTTGAGCATGGAGAGAAGAATGTGATTGTTTTTGGTGTTGGTTCTCTGCAATAACTGGCTCAACAAGATTTAGCTTCTTCTTTGCTGGAGTTGGTCTCTGAGAGCCATCAGGTTCTGATAACTGCCAGCTCCAGCATGGGCTTGTCAAGATGGTGCCAACCTCTGCTCTCTGCTTACCACTTGAGATGCGTGGAGATCTTTTCAGTCCTCTGCTCTCTGTGCTGCCTCCAATTCAACCTTTTTTCAACTGTTTTTATTCTGTTGACTTTTGACTGCTTTTCTTATCTTGCCAAGAAGTAGTCTTCCCGCTGGTTGAGTTCTGAGTCTCAGAGCCAAAATGTGCTGCCTTCCTCTATTCTACCATCTTGGATCCCCCAGTACATTGTTGTTACCTATAGTAACTCTCTTGTCCAATAGCACACCAGAACTTTGTATTCCTATCTAACTTAACTTGTTATCCACTGATCAACCTTTCCTCATTCCTTTCTCCCTCAAACTATGCCCAAATTCTGATAACCACCATTCTACTCTCAGTACTCTGAGAACCTACACGAAGGTAGGTTCTAATAAGATTTGAACTCATAACCCCTGGTTTATGAGAACAGTGCTCTAATCCCTGAGCTACAGAGCTCCAATCCATTCTACTCTCAACATCCATGAGATCATTTTTTTTTTAGATTCCATGTATGAGATAACATGGTACTTGTCTTATAGTGCTGTGCATATACCCAAAGGAATATTTCTCTTAAAAATGGTCTCTAATTCCACCCATGTGGTATAACAGTGGATGAAAGTTGGATGTGTGATACTGTTAGATGATCAATTAGCTAGAATGAATCTTCAAATTATCCTGGTTTGGTCTTTATATTTACATGTAATTTAAGTGTTAATGTCCTGTTTGATAAATAGATACGCTAGAATGAAATCAACTAGTCTGTTAATATATGTTCATACATTTTCAAGTGTACCCCGAAGTGTACAACAACAAAAAACTGTAATATGGGAGATTACACTATATAACTATCAGACATGTATTGTCAATACATCTGACTCTGAATTTTACAATCTGCCATAGTTATAAAGTGCTCTGCTCCTAACTAACAACAAAAATTCAGTCATGTATATAGCCAAATAGAAATCTGTCAGAAATTACTAATGCCATTTCTTTAAAACATCCACAGGGATGATGAGTTAGATGAGTTAATATACTCATTGCATCATTACTTCCCAACCTCCTTCAACTGAAAGGAAATCAGCTCTTGGTGTACTGTATATATTTTCAGCACAGAAAAATAAATAAATGTGCATTATACATATAATTATAAACACAATTGAATAAAGTAATTTTGTTTCTAAAGTAGCAGAGGCATCCATCAGTCAGTTTAAATACATTTTTTTACACAAGCCTAGTGAAGAATAAAGTGTGAGTTATAACTGGTTATCAGTTTACATGCTCTCCAGTGAGAACTTTCTGGGAACTGCTGCCACCTGTTGGTCATTGATTACAATACATCAGATTCTGTCTCCAGCAGTTACAGAACCTATATGCACACTACTATTACTATGGACATTTGCTTTTATCAGTATTTATGAGTGTAATTTTATCACTTGGAGTTAATTATACTTTCCTAACATATTTAGGATGCATATTAGTGTACAGTGGTCAAAAGACTTAACTTGTAAAAAGTTACTCCAAAAACTATTAGAATTTTGAAATGAAATCAAATCTTGTTTGCAATTAGCTAATTAAAAAAAATCAGACAGATAAGTGTTGCAAAATATTTCTAGAATAGGCCCTTGACTTTTATTAATGATTTCTACAGAGCTGATCTTGTTAACCAGCATGATGATACTGCTGTTTCACTGAAGGACATTGTGGTCAAATTAACAACTTGATTATGGAAAGAGATATAAGGATATAAACAAACTACAAACACCAGAGCTGACTTCATCTCTAAACAAGAATGGGGATCTATACATTACCAGAAAGAGATCTTTAATATACATTTTAGTGGGTTATTTACAAACCTTTCAGAGCCGGGCGTGGTGGTGCACGCTTGTAATCCCAGTACTTTGGGAGGCGGAGACCGGAGGATCTGGTTCACAGCCAGCCTCATCTCTCTCTCTCTCTCTCTCTCTCTCTCTCTCTCTCTCTCTCTACTTAGTGAGGCCCTCCGCAACTTTGTGAGACCCGGTTTCAAAATAAAGGATAAAAAATAGGGCCGGGGGTGTAGCGCGGAGGTAGAACACCCCTGGGTTCAATCCCCGGTACCGCAAAAAAAAAAAAACACCTTTCAAATGCCAAATTAAGATCACTTATAAAGAAAGCACAAAGAAAGATGCTAAATGTGAATTGTACCTTTGGATTTGGATCTGTTTCCATTTACAATAAATATTTTGAGGTTTAAAGATGCTCCACTGTGAAATGATATAAACCATTTTAACAATGCTGCTTTTAAAAGTTATACAATTATCTATTCAATATGTATATTTTTTGTGGTACTAGGGATGGAATCTAGGGGCATTCTTCCTCCAAACTACACCCCCAGCCCTATTTTATTTCTGTTTTGAAATAGTGTCCCGCTAGGTTGATGAGATCTCACTACTTACTGAGGCTCTCCTCAAACCTGTGATCCTCCTATCTCAGCACCCAAGTACTGGGATTACAGGTGTGCACCACCACACCCAGCTCAATATGTGTTTTGTAAGTCTTTAAGTTGACAAAAATTTTATACACTTATGGTACATGTAATAATGTTTTGATATATGTGTACATTGGCAAATTATTAAATCAAGCTAAGTAACATATGCATCATCTCATATTGGTGAGAATATAAAATCTATTCTCTTAGAAACTTTCAAGGCTACATTATTATTAACTATAGTCATCATTGCTGTGTAATAGGTCAACAGAATGTATTCCTCTTGTTTAACTGAAATGTTTACTGCTTGACCAACATTTCTGATTCCTTCCTCTTGCCCCTCAGCTCCTGGTAACTATAATTCTACTCTGTACTTCTGTGAGTTCAACAGTTTTGAATTCCACACGTAAGTGTGATCATGTAATATGTGTGTTTCTGTGTCTGGCATATTTCACTTATCATAATGTCCTTTCAAGTTCATCTATGTTTTAGTGAATGACAAGAACTTCTTCTTTTTAAATAATGAATAATATTCCTCTGTGTCATTTGCTTTATCCAGTCATCCACTGATGGAAACTTAAGTTGATTCCATTTGTTGTCTATCATGTATAATGCTGCAATAAACATGGGAGGGTACGTGTCTCTTCAACATATTGATTGTATTCCCTTTGTATATATGCCAAGAAGTAGAAATCCTAACCAAAGCAATATAGAGATTTAATGAAATCTCTATAAAAATTCCAAGAAAATTTTCAGATAAATATAAAAACAGTACTAGAATTTGAATGGAATCATCAAAGACTCTGAAAGCAATCTTGAGCAAAAAGAACAAAGCTGGAGACATCACACTACTTGAGCCCCAAACATAATATATAGTAATCAAAACAGCACCATCTTGACATAAAAACAGACATACTGGCCAATAGAACAGAAGAGAGAGTCCAGAAATATATCCTCAATTTACAGCCAGTTGATCATTGACAAAAGAGTCACAAACACACAATGGGAAAAAGGCAGTCTCTTCACTAAATGATACTGGTTAGACTAGACATCAACATGCAAAATGATAAAATTAAGCCATTAGTTCATACCAAATAGAAAAGGCACCTCAAAATGGAATAAAGACTTTCACATAAGACCAGAAACTGTATAAAATGCTAGAAGAAAATATAGGGGGAAAGCTTTTTGATATTGAACTGGGTGTTGATTTTTCTAATATGACCCCAAAGCGTGCACAACAAAAGCAAAAATAGGAAAACAGAGTTGATTCAAACTACAAAGCTGCATGGAAAAGGAAACAAAAGGTCAAAGAGACAACCTACAGAATGGGAGAAGATATTTGCAAACCATACATCCAATACGGAGTTATTAGCAAAAATATATGATACGCCACTAAACAGCAAGAAACAAATGAACTGATTTAAAAATGGGCAAAATGGCCTAAATGTACATTTCCCAAAAGAAGATATGCAAATAGGCAAGAGGTACATGAAAAATTCTCAATATCACTAATCATCAGGGTAATGCAAATTGAAACCACAATGAGATATCATCTCATACCTGTTCTTATCAAAATCAAAAAGTAGCAAGGGTTGATGAAGATATAGAGAAAAGGAAACACTTATACGCCATTGGTAGGAATGGAATGAGTATAGCCATTGTGTAAGACAGTATGGAAGTTTCTCAAAAAAATAAAAAAATAGAACCAGCATATGACCCAATAAAAAAATTTTAAGCAAATACTATGTTCCAGGTAGGCTGTGTTAGGTACTACAGTCTTTCTTAAGGTATCAAGTATCAACAGGGCATTTCTCTTGTTAAGCAATATATATGTAAATGCTACTCCAGTTCAATTGCTGATGGTTCTGATGAAATCTCTTTTCCTATTTTTCACAAAATAAGTAGCAATTGGAAGAATTATGACAGCACTAGATTCTGTGACTTGCCTCGCTGTCATTGAGGGCTCAGAAAGCAGTAAAAAAGAGTATGAAAGATTGACATCAAGCCAGGCATGGTGGTACACTCCTGTAATCCCAGTACTTGGGAGGCTGAGATAGGAGGATAGCAGGTTCGCAGCCAGTCTCAGCTACTTAGTGAGGCCCTCTGCAACTTAGTGAGACCCTGTTTCAAAATAAAGGATAAAAAATAGGGCTGGGGATGTAGCTCAGAGATAGAATGCCCCTGGGTTCAATCCCCAGTACCACAAAAAAAAAAAGATTAACATCATCCAGAGAGGTAGAGGGGAAAAAGGTGTGGAAAGACCATGACAGATAGCTCTAAAAAATGACTATTCACTATAAGTTGTGTAAAATTGCTCATTTCAAGTTTCAAAGACTGCTTTCTCTTCGTTAAGCATCAAGAATATTACAGAGCAAATTTAGACTCAAAGATATTTAAGTTCCTTTTCAACAATCATATTCCAGTATCTAATAATCTTAATCATAGATTCATATTTAAAAGTTATTATTATCATTAATCTTGCATGCTTTCAATAAATCCAAGCCTTTCCCTTTCATGCCGTGCCTAAGGGGCAAGATGGGGTTGATCACCAGGTGTTAGTCTGTGTAGGGTTTCTGATTTCTTTACATATGCCTAACTCTGTCATTTTGGAAATTATTATACTGACATATTTGTTCCTATCAACTGGTATTCCTAATGTAAGCATCATATACTGAGAAACAAGGATGAATGAAAGATGGCTCTAGCCTTGAAGTAGGTAACAATCTAGTGTAGAAGGCAAACATAGAAATAGATAATAATATCTGCCAATGCTCCTAGTATTCACAAAAAATAAATAAATAAATAAATAAAACAAAAGGCCCACTAAGCCCAGTCTCATGATGAGAAAGGAAAAACTCAGAGAAGGCTTCCCAAAGGAAGGACCTGTCCCATATGAGTTTGAAGGATGTCTTAAAAGAAGAGTTAGAGTGCACACAGAAATAAATGATGTAGGAGGATCTTTTATATCATCAAAAACATTGAAAAGAATAAACACAAATGAAAATACAGACAAGAACAGGAAAGATATTTTTTTAAAAAACACATATAACAAAATATATCATAATAATAATGTGCTATAGAATGCCATAAAAATCATAGGAAAGAAGAGGATGGATATTGCTTATATCACCTTTACAATTAGTATTCCTTTAAAAAGCAAAAATAAGTAGAAGAAACATGTAAATATTCAAATGCACCATACCTGTATGCCTATAAAAAGTTTCAAATCTTCATATTAAAATGACCCAGGAAAACTTGATACACAATAATTAACAACAAGACGTACAGTGTTAAAATTAGTGGACTTCAAGAGTAAAGAAAGAATACTGTGGGCATTAGTACTGCAAAATAAGTCACTCACATGGAGGAAAAAAAGACTGAATTCAGACTTTTCCATAGCGACATTTGACGTCAGAAGACAATTGGCATACAAGTGACAGAATGAAGCAGCTTCTAAGGGTTTGGTAGTCAGGGACAGATTAGGATGCTCACGGGAAGGTGAGTGCTTTTAAGTTGCTAGACCTTGCACCTCCTCTTTCTAACAAGGAAGTAATATGTTTGATGGTGTATGCTACATTTGAGCCAACTACTCTGCCCTAAAGTCCTTGACTGGTCCCAGAGAAAGAGAAACCTTTCCAACTGATCTGGGTTGGAAAGCAAGGATAGGAGCACTGGAATCCCATAACTCAGCAGATCCCACAGAGCAGGGATGTAAGGGTTGACGGGGAATCTGGATACTTTATGTTTCTCCTCTCATAGGGAAGTCACAGTAGAGTCTCTGAGTTATTTGGGTACACTCTCAGAGTCCCCACCCCTGCCACTCTGATGCCCCTCTGATGCATTTTTGACTTAACGATATTTTCAATTTACAATGGGTTCATCAGGAGGTAAACCCATCATAAGTCTAGTGCACAGAACTTGACCAAAAAGAAAAAAGAAAAAGTAACTGTTAGACAACTATTGAAAACCAAACACATCTTTTTCCGTAATTGACATGAATTTTTGCATGTACTGCCTGCTATAGTGTACATTACTTAGAACACAAAAGCCCAGCAGAGAAACCATCAAAAAATAAACATTTGAGGAAAGAGAAATGGAAATTAAGCAATTTCATGCCCCCATGGTAAATGAAATTGAAGCAATAGGGGAGTTTTAAGGAATTGGCTTTACATATGCATTCCCTGATTTACATAGCTACCTTCTAGTATTTCAATGTGTAGAATATGAAATTAGAGTGAGTCAGGAGGGTAAATGCTTTACCTGTGAGGTAATTTAGATAGAGAACATATTTGCACAGACAGTCCCAACCACTCCCCAAAGCAGCAGCCTTTCCCAACATGAGGGATACTAGTACTTGTCAGAGTACATTTGGGAAGGAATTTCTCCCAAGACCTTGATAGCACAGTGTGGACGGGATAAATAAATTTGTCAGTGTGAACAAATTGCTCACAAAACCTGCTCTCAGGGGCCGTGTTTGTACTCTCACTCAGGCCATCGGAAACCTCAGGATCCATTCACCATCCCATAGTGAGAAGAGGCAGGCCCTGTCAGAACAGCGCAGGTATCCACGGAGTGCATATCCTCAGACAGGCATCTCCACATGAACACGCCACCTGGGGTCTGCTGCTCAGGGCCTGTCCTCCCTCCCCATGACAGGCTGCTCCTCCAGTCCTCCCTGAGGGCACTATTTGTTGATAAAGTCCTGACAAATACCTGTCTGAAATATCATAAGGCTGTTGAAAGCTCAATTAATTTCACTTAAAATAGAAATAATGTCTGGATTCCATTCAAATCCAGTTTGATGTGTGTGTCAGCCTGGAATCTATAAAGAGCTCCTGGGACTTCTCAGTAGCATTTCACTAGACCCCACTCATGAAAGATGCTTATTTTAAAGGTTGGCACATGTGTATTGGAAAACACAGCCCCTTTTCTTAATTACCAAATTGCAAGGTCTTGAGCACGCTTGTTTTTTCCTCCTAACTTTCTCCATGTTCTATTTATTTCTTAATGCCTTTCAAGTAGTCTAAGAATCTTAAAAATACATCATACAACATAGTGAATTGGAGTTTCTTTCTTTATAGTCCAAATTAATGGATTCTGGAAAGGAACAAGAGAATATGCAGATCTTTGTCTTTTTGATGGAATAGATTCTCATGGAATCTTCAACATCATGTTGCTATTTCAGTAAGTTTACTTTTCCTTTAGAATAAAGGTGGATTAAAGCAGTTATAACTCAAATGTGATGTATCTACTGGGTGAAGAGGTCTGGTGTTTCTCAGAAAGAGTTTACAAAGGTGAAGAAGAAAGTTTTCCACTTCTCTCTCACCTCTTTTGCCACCCTTTTATTCTTTTCCAACCTTCCCCTCTCAAACATCTGAAGTATGATCTCTGAACCACAGGATATGAAGAAAAGAACATAGAACATTTTTTATGGTACCAAATCTTTTTGTTAGACACTCTTGAGAAAAGAACAAAAAGAGAATTATGATACATCATGCAGGTCAGTAAACGAGAAAAATTGTCTCTTACCATATCTTCAGGTTGGTTTGAGTGAACTCTTGCATCAACACAGAGGGTCATGCTCTAGCATCTCTATCAGTTCTTAGCTCTGGAGTCTCTTTCCTAAGAGAAAAGGAACACAAATACATAAAGACGGTGTATATTTCGGGAGAAAAAAAATTATCTAATTTGTTTAAACATGTCCATTGCAGTATATTTTCAAGATTAGTGTTATTAAAAACATGCTACGGAAATAATTTTGCTCATTGTGTTGATTCCAAATCATATATGCCATTAAGACAAATGGTGCTTATTGTATTCAAAACAACTATAATGCTCATTTTCATCCCTAAAAGAATCTCATGCTCTGAGTAATTCTATATTTTTACACAGTAGGGAATAAAGACCAGGGTTCTACCCAATTCCAAACTAACTCCCTAGTTGTAAACTGGGAGCTTAAATGGCCCCTCGAGCTTTCTAAACATTAGTATAACATTTTACATAATCTGAAGAGTGTAGAAGCAATGAGAAAAGAAACTGAAATATGTGTCTTAGAAGGCCCTGTAGAGCCTTTGCCTTATTAAAGAATCATTATTTAGTGTGTACTCTGTGCAAGGTAATATGCTAAGCAGTAATGATACAAAGATAAAGAAACTTACAGGTTACTAGAAAATGAATTTTGAGGAGTACTTAATATTTATAGAGCACCTGTGAGTGGCAGGCACTTTACATACATTATCTTACTAATCAGCACAGCAGTCCTATGAGCTGGTTTTACAGGACACAGCGGAAAGGGCACATCAGAGAGATCTCTCTTTTACATGAGTCTATATCTAGGAGGGGGCAAAGCCGTGTTTTGATTCCATATGCATTACACAATTATGTTAAATGTTTTGCAATGATAATTTCATGGCTAGAAAATTACCACCAAGTCTCCTTGGTTATTTGCTCCACTATCATAATTGGATTCACAGGAATGAAGATGCTTTAAAATCACAAAACCAGGAGGAATTTCATTGTTCAAGTAAAATTAAGTTCAGCTGAAAATAAGAGAAAATCTTACAATAATAGTGGCTTAAACAAAGTAAAAACTTATTTATTTTTCAAATAAGGAAAAATCCCCAAATATATTAGTTTAACATTCATATGGATGTTACATGAGATTTTTAGGATGTGGGCTCCTTCCATCTCACTACTTTGCCATTCTTAGTTGTAGTCTTCTTTTGAGTCAGTATTGCTCCAGCCATAATATCTGCATTCTAGGCAGCAGAATGAAAGAAGAAAGGGGTGATACTGAGCTCTCTATCTCTCTTTAAAGACTTCCTTGAATTTATTCCTAAAACTACTATTATATGTAATTTGCCCAAATCAAAGCTTATATCCAAACATCACTAAGAGGAAAGCTGAGAAACATAATGTTTGGCTTTGGCTAGTGTCAGTGTGCTCTGCTAATAATGTTATTCAGGAAGAAAAGGAAGATAATAGGAGGGGGCAACAAAAAGTAGTACATTGGAAAAATAAACTGATATTTCACCTGAGCTCAGAAGGAAAAAAACCTATATTCTAATTTTTTCGTAGACATTCATCAGAAAAAAATTCTATTCTTCCAATAGACCATGTAAATCTCAGAATATAAGCATTTGATGTTCATTTTCATTGTACCCAGGGATTTAAATTCTAAATATTATTAACCAGTGTTACATGTGCCCTGACTTTCACAATGAACACTAGCTATAAACAGCCACTGCAGCTGGACCCGTATGTACTAGGCAGAGAGGAGCTCCACACACCTCCTTTGGATCTGCCATCTAAGATAATCTACAAGACGATTGAACTGAATGTCAGAGGTTTATGTTTAAATTTTTTTAAAGGGTGTAATGGTGTTTCAGTGTGTCAGCCTAAGTTGTGTGGGCTAAGCCAATCCAATATTTCTGAGACAACTTGAAAAGCTAGAGATTGCTAGAGGGTTTGGAAGGGCACCGGCTCTACTGCATAAAGAGCTTAAGTGGTTTCTGGGAAAAAAAATGAATGATGTTGCTTAGTAGCTGACAGTTCTCTACACTGAGAGGAACAAAGACCCCTCCTCTACACCCACTGCTTACTCCCAGATTCTACACAAAAGTTTACCCTAATGGTAACGAGTACTAAGACACCAAATCTGACACAAATAAAGCCCTTGGTTTATTGGAAAGATGCAACCCAACCTATTGAGATGCATTAACATTGTTTCCTCATGAACAGTTTATCATGATCCCTGGGAGAGGAAATAAAATCAAAGCTTTGTCTCTTTCAAAACTGGAGACACACAAGGCAATGATAATTTGTAAGAAAATACCGATGAAGAGGTGGCATTTCACAGCGACAAGCAGACACTAATTCAGCATTACCACCTTTGCTGGGCAACCAGTGGAGAAACGAACTAGGTTTGAAGGAGAACATTTGTTAATCTGTTGGAAGCTCATGCTGAAACCACCAGCCTTCCCAGAGGAGAGAGCCTGAGTTCCCTGAGTGACGGGTGGGCCTCAGCTACTGATCTCATCCCACACTCTGTGAAACCTCTGTTACTAGGGTCCTGGGACCAGTTCTTGTTGACTTATTGTTGTTTACATAAATTTTACTTGCCAAATGAATAAATAAAAAGATGGCAATGTACTAAGCAGATTTTCCAGATGATGGTGACAGCAGGGACAACAGGCACCAAGATCCATAAGAATGAACAATACTTCTCAGTACCAAGAATCATGTAGAAAAAAATGGGGGAAAAGAGAAATGTGCAAGATAATATGTAGGATCCTACTTGGAGTCAGAAATAGTGCCATTCAGAGCTCCCTAAGAGCACCCACAGGTTCAGTGATTAGTAATAATGCAGAACTCAGCCTAGCATGGTGGCACATGCCTGTAATCCTAACACTTGGGAGAGTAAGACAGGAGGATCGCAGGTTCGAGGCTAGTCTCAGCAACTTAGCAAGACTCGTGATAATTTTATTTTATTGTCTTAATAAAACATAAAATAAGGCTGAGGGTGTGGCTCAGAGTTAGAATGGCCTTGGATTTAATCCCCAGTACCCTGCCCCCTCCAAAAAGAATGAAGATCTCAAAAAAGCTGTTCTACTCACCGATATGATTTATTACAACAAAAGGATATAGATTACAATCAGCGACAGGCAAAGCACACTGGGCAAGGCCAGGAGACAGAAAGTAGAAGTTTCCAGTTGTCTTCTTCCAGTGGAGTCATAGCGATACCACTTCTCCCATCTGTAATGTATGACAGCCTGCATAATCAGGGAAACTCACCCAAGTCTTGGAGCTCAGGGTCTTTAGTAGGCGTCAGTTACATAGGCCTAGTGAACCTCTCACATGGCTGACTTAAGTCTCCACACCTGTCAGAGGGTCAAGAAGTCAATCTGATCCACATGATCCAGGTCCCCACCATAAATTCCCTTGTTGGTACAGACAATTTGGCATGGGCGAAGGCCTCCAGGTAAGTCAGTATGCTCTTATCAGGGCTTAGAAATTCCCTCCCAGAAGCCTGACAAGGGTCAAACCTTCCCTTGGAATCTACAAAGTTTAGACAAGGCAGACTTGCTGAGTTCTTTGTTTCCACAGATAGAAAATGAATGAGTTTGGTATTTATGGAATATTTTAGATTAGGTCTAAGTCAGAATAAAAACATTTTGTTACTAGCTTAAATTACTTCATTTTACTAGAGGTTGAAATGCTGAAAACCTCATACGTACACAATCTAGTATTTTATTTTTAAACAATCTTATACATTATAGATTCTGACCTATTGTGTCTGATTCCTTCCTTTAAAAATGAGGAAACGGACTCAGAGAGAGCAATGTGTTCATAAACTATAACCTCAGGCCTACTGGCATTTCACACGTTGCTCCTTTGCCATCTTATTAAACCATCAGGTTTAATAATTTTATGTTATTTTACATAAACATAGAGAATATCTACTTAAAGCAAGTATCCAGATAAAAGAAAATCTAGATTCATGAGACTTCTGATTTCATTTATATTTATCAATTTTTATTCTTTTACTAAACTCAATTTTCTTTCTCATTTTATTGAAAACTCTTTAAAAATGATAAACCCAAAACCTAATCTAAACCATAGCTGACCCCGAACAAGCCTTTATGCATTTTGGCATTTAAATGCTCCTACTGCTTTCTCCTCCTGATGCCCAAATTTGTATCAAAGAAAACCACCTCATCAGACCTGAGGACTTAGAGGGTTTTCATTTCTTTTCTTTTCTTTTTAAGCTCTGAGATTCATCTGGGGAAGAGAAGCAGAAAGAATATAATGGTCTCTCCCCTACTTCCTTCCATGTCCTTGGTCTGC
The DNA here is from genome assembly GCA_004027185.1 of Glis glis. Classification (NCBI taxonomy): domain Eukaryota; kingdom Metazoa; phylum Chordata; class Mammalia; order Rodentia; family Gliridae; genus Glis; species Glis glis. The sequence goes on along the minus strand of PVJS01001940.1, from coordinate 28,881 downwards.
CTTACACAGGCTGCCATAGGAGGATGTGCAAGTCATTCCCAAGGGCACTGGGAAGAGAAGGGAATGGGTCAACATCCAGCCCACATTCCTGTTGCCAAGACATGTGCACTTGGAAGAGGACTGCTTCTTTTCCAGTGCTCTCCGAGGCTGTGTGGGTCAGTGGCGTCGCTGGCCTCAGAGGTACCAAGGCAGGCCTGGCCTTCCTGCTCCACGTCAGATCTGGCTGAATAGATTCGTAGAAGTCTCAGAACTGTTTCAAACCTACATGATCATCAGGAAAATCATAAGTAAGAATTTTCTGGCCCTTCACATGCATACAGTAGCTTTTTTATGTTATATTGATCTTTTAATAAATGAATCTATTATGTATATTGTAAAATATAACAATACCATATCAACATAATACTAATATAATATAAAGCATAAATTAAAAATAAATGTGATTGGTAGTTACAATCTCTTTTTGCATTGCCTGGTCCTTGGGAAAGGCACCCCCACTTTGAATACTACTGTTCTTGAATCCGAATCTTGGTTCTAAACATTCTGTTCCCATATATCCACGCTCCTCTGGATCCTTCCTTCCCCTACAATGACACTCCTTCCAGCTGAATCATCGCTATTGAATGCTTCCAAACAGCTGCAGCTCTCAGCAGAAGCTCTCCACCAGCATTTCTAAAGGAATGGCTGTTTCTTAAAACATTATAACATATTTTAAACATACACAAAGAGTTTTTAAATGCACACTGATTTCCTCGCACTGACCTAAATTCCTCCAAGTGCGGTTTAAGGCTTCTGGATGCTGATCTGTCAATAGTAGGAATGAAAAAAACATCTGCTCCTATTCTATGTGTGTGATTTCCTCAAATAACATGAATATCACTATTATAGGAAATGGCCACTTGTCTGATTTTAAGGCATTTATTAATTGGCTATTGGTGTTCTAGTGTATGTTGCTAAGCAGAATGATAGAGTCATTAGGACTCAAATCTGCCAATGATATATAACCATTTAAGGACATGAATGCTCTTTGATTGTTTTAGCAATTCAAGACGACGCCTGTGAATACAGTACCAGCAACACCCAGCGGACTCTGCAAAGCTGCAATTTTAGGGCAAGCACATCAGCCCATTCAACTCCACTCCAATCACAAAGATGCAGGCATGCTAGAGATTCCAGGGGACTGGAGAAGGATTAACAATGTGAGCTGTTGTTTGATTATGCCAACATCATTTAGATCATCCTTGTAATTCACAGGATCATGCATCCTCCAGACAGGACTCTGGACTATGCAAATGAACCCCTGCAGGATTAGCTGGTTCAGCTCCATCCCCCTAGCCTTTAAGGCCAATCCAGAGTAAGACTGCTGTCTTTTCCATACCTCAATCCCTTTAGAGTGTGTCCTCAATGGGACCAGAGAAGCTCTCTGTGATTGGGTTTGGCACATTTACAAAGATGTATAATGTTTAAAGTGTTTAGATAAATTTGTATGAATATAGGCAAAATTCAAAGAGCTTAGACTTCCAAAAAGTACAGTTCACCACAGTTTTCTTTGAGGAGTACACCAGGAAACTTGCCAAATAAATTATGTTTTATTGTTCTGTATATGCTTACAAGATAAAAATTATAAACTTAACTGGTGCCAGCATCTTACAGCCTCAAAAATGAACATCCACAATCTGCTTTCAGAGATTCACTGAGAAAGGTTATGCCAACACGTACTAAGATGGAGGTGTGGAAGTGAGACTAGGGTGGAGGGGTTAGGGGACACATCTTTAGGAGGAGGTAGGTTGAGGTGAAAGCAAAAACCCCAGAGAAAGATGTGATTCCTCAAGATCAAGGGGGGACATTTTTATAGTTCCTTCAAATGATAGAGAACAGTGTCTGTCCCCTTGAAACATCCCCGGGGATTTGTAGGATGCAAAAAAGGAAGTGGTGCATGGTAAATTTTGAAAGCCAGATATCAAGTCCTCAACTCTTAGCTTGGACCAAACCACTCATTCCCAAGTTTCATTGGGCAGCAGTAGGGCCTGACCACTGAGCTTGGACAACAAGCACCCAGAAGAGACCAATGTGGGAGGAAACAAGGGAACCATCCCACATACTCAGATGAGCCTCGGAAGGAGAGTGGTTCATAACAAGAAAAAAATGATTTTATCTCCAGCCTGGTGAGTGGATCTGGGGCAGATATTATTTAATGTTATTTAATTTAAGTATAGGAATTTATATGCCCACAAGGTAGGGTAAAATTATACTATATTCATAGCAAAATAATATATCAGTTTGAATTTGTTTGTAGTGTGCCCCTTTTAAATTTTGATTTAAAGAAAGTGATTGTTACTTTGATAAGGATTTCTAACTTTTGAGTTGTGATAGCATTTATGAAAATGAGACTATAGTTCAACTACAGCAATTATTTTTGTTAGCTAACCATAGCTAAGGCAAGCTTCTAATGGGCAGCCTATTAGTTTTCCTTAATCTCAAATATGTAATATCTTATTTATGTGTGTGTATGTATATACACAGGTGTGTGTGTGTGTGTGTGTGTGTGTGTGTGTGTGAGTGTGTGTGTGTTTGTGTATTTACCTGTCATATACTGTTATGGTACTAGTTTTCTTAATTTTCTGATATTCTTGGGGTAGAAGATATTTACCAGGAGCAAATAATTTAAATAAATACACACATACTTTATCTTTATTTCTAATTATTAAATATATATATATTAGGCTTATTAAAAATGGAGAATAAGATAAGAAATACCTATGTACTCATTATAGTTAGATTTAAAACCATTCTGTTCCATTCCTAAACTCTACCAGATGTCAGAAAAATCTTGATTTTGCATTTAGATTCCCACAATTTTATAGCTATACTACATAATTGTGCATTCTAAAGCAATGTAGAATTTTTATATTTCTATATTTTAAAGTTTATATAGTTCACTTGCCCATGTTTTGATTGGGTTGTTTTTTAGTGTGGAGTTTTTAAATTCTTTGTATATTCTAGATGTTAGTCCTCTATCAGAGGAAGAGCTTGTGAAGAAGAAACACAAATGGCTGATAAATATATGAAAAAACGTTCAACACCATATCAGGGACACGCAAATCAAAGCTACACTGAGATTTCACCTAACCCCAATTAGAATGGCAATTGTCAAAAATATAAACAATAATACATGTTGGCAAAGATGTGGGAAATAGAAACTCTTATGTATTGTTGGTGGGATTTCAAATTAGTGCAGCTGCTTTGGAGATCAGTGTGGAGGTTTCTCAGAAGACTGGGAATAGAACCACCATATGAACCAGCTGTACCACTCCTGAATATCTTTCCATAATGATTGAAATCAGAATTTATGGTGATACATGCATATCTATGTTTATAGCAGCACAATTCACAATAGCCAAACTATGGAACCAGCCCAGGTATCCATGAGCAGATGAATGGATTATGAAATTATGGCATATACACACAATGGAATTCTACTCAGCCATAAAGAACAAAATTGTGTCATTTTCAGGAAAATGGATGAAACTAGAGAATATTATGCTAAGTAAGATCATCCAGTCATAAAAAACCCAGGGTCATATGATTTCCCTCATATATGGAAGCAAGGGAGAAATTGGGATACAAAAGGAACTCTAGACACAGGAGGAGAAACCCCAGTGAAGTGATGGTGGGGGTCTAGGTGAAGGAGGCAAGAGTAGGGGAGGAAATTTGATGAAGGAAACACTTCAATTGACATGATGTACATATACAAAATTATTAATGTCAATCTCAATATCATCTATGGGGAAGGGAGGGTACAGGTGGGGGAAAGGGTAAGGGGGAAACTCACCAAGTGCTGTGTGCATGTGTGTGTCTATCAGTCTGAACTTCATTATGATATGTGTTTACAATGCACCAATAAAAATTAAAAATTAAAAGTAAATAAAATTGTTCAAGTTTTATCATGCAGAATATAAAGGTCATATAAATGATATATGTGTATAAGCACATATGTGCATGCATTTGTATGTGAATATATACATAAAAACATGCACATACACATACGCATATGCCATATCTTCTGAAACTTGATTTTTTTGCTCAAAATTATATTTTCACAATTTAACCATGTTGATATAAGTAGCTCTAGTCCATTCACCTGCTGTGTACTCTTCCATTAGACTTATTTATCCATTCTCTATTTCATAAAGACTTATGTTGATTCCAAATTTTTATACTACAGTTATTTTAAGCAAGTATGTATCTCTTTGTCCATGTCAGAATTTCTCTTAATTAGGCCTAGAAGCCTGGAGTGATGGTACATACCTGTAATCTCAATACTTGGAAGTCTGGGATAGGAGGATCACAGATTCAAGGCCAGCCTCAGCACTTTAGTAAAACCCTCAGCAACTTAGCTCAACCCTGTCTCAAAATTAAAAAAACAATTCTAGGTTTGTGAAGTATAATATTGATATTTTTATAGATATTGCATTGACTCTGTAGATCACTTTTGGTAGAATGGCCATTTTGATAACATATATTCTGCCTATCCAAGAGCAGAGGAGATCATTCCATCTTCTAAGATCTTCAGTTTCTTTCTTCGGTGTTTTATAATTTTCACTGTAGAGGTCTTTTCCCTCTTTGGTTAGAATTATTCCTAGGTATTTGATTGGTTTTGAGGTTATTGTGAATGGAATTGTCTTCTGGATTTCTTTCTCAGCGGATTCATGGTTGGCATATAGAAAAGCTACTAATTTTTTAGATTGATTTTGTATCCCGCTACTTTGCTGAATTTGTTAATCAGCTCTAGTAGACTTGGTTGAGTTTTTTGGGTCTTCTAGGTATAGGATCATATTGTCTGCAAATAAAGATAATTTTAATTCTTCTTTTCCTATTTGGATTCCTTTGATATCCTTCTCTTGTCTTATTGCTCTGGCAAGAGTCTTGAGGACTATATTAAAAAGGAGTGGTGATAGTGGGAATCCTTGTCTTGTTCCTGATTTTGAAGGGAATTCCCACAGTTTTTCCCCATTCAGTATGATGTTGATTTGGGGTTTATTATATATTGACTTAATGATGTTGAGGTACGTTCCTTATATTCCAATTTTCTGTAGAGTTCTTAACATGAATGGGTGTTGGATTTTGTCAAATGCTTTTTCAACATCTATTGAGATGATCATGTGATTCTTGTTTTTATTTCTATTTATGTAGTGAATTTTAAAAAGGGCTGGGAGTGTAGCTCAGAGAAAATGTTCCTGGATTCAATTCCCACTATGAAAAACAAATTATACATAGAAATAAAATTGCTGATCCTGAGGGCATAAACATGTTAGATATTGTGAGCCGGGCGTGGTGGCGCACGCTTGTAATCCCAGTACTTTGGGAGGGGGAGACCGGAGGATCCGGGTTCGCGGCCAGCCTCAGCTTTCTCTCTCTCTCTCTCTCTCTCTCTCACTGTCTCTCTCTCTCTTTCTACTTAGTGAGGCCCTCCGCAACTTCGTGAGACCCGGTTTCAAAATAAAGTATAAAAAATAGGGCCGGGGGCGTAGCGCGGAGGTAGAACGCCCCTGCGTTCAATCCCCGATACCGCAAAAAAAAAAAAAAACCATGTTAGATATTGTGGCATAGCTTTCGAAAGAAGATGTACTAATTTATCACCTATCGGCAGCATTTTATGACTTACCATTTTTATACATTCTTAACTAGGGCGTTGTCAGTATTACATGTTTGCCATTTTGGCAACTATCAGGTGTTTTTCATGGTATTTCATTAGAGCTTGTACTTGTTTTCTAATACTTCCATAAGTAATTACCACAAACACAACAAAAGTTAATAACAGCACAAGTTTATTGTCTCCCAATTCTGGGTATCAAAAGTCCAAGATGGGTGTAAAGTCGAGAGGCCAGCGGAGCTGCAGCCCTTCTGGGGGCTCTAGGGGAGAATCTTTTTCCCCGTCTTTACTAGCTTCTACAGGCTGCCTCATTAGTCACCTCATGGTCCCTTCTTCTATCTTTGAAGCCAGCACTGTGATAGCTTCAAATTTCTTTCTAACTCTGATTCTTGCCTTTCTCTTCCAATTATAAGGACCCTTGTGATTACATAGAGCCCATCAGAATAATCCAGGATAATCTCCTTATCTAAAGGGCAGCTGATTAGCAACCTAATTCTATTTGCAACCTTAATTCCTCTTTGCATTGTAACCTAACATATTTACAGTTCCTGGGGACATCTTTGGGAGTGATTATTTTGTATACCATTGGATTTAATTTCTTATAACCCTGCCTATTATTGAGGTTGAATACTTTTACATGTTTATTGACTGTTTGGATTTTATGTCTGTGAATGTCTATTTTTTATACTGAGATTATCTTTTTATATAAGATTTGCCAAACTTCTTTTTATTTTCAGGTTTCTAATCCTTTGTGAATTATATGTATTTCAAATAGTATCTCCAAGCCTGTGGTTTGTCTTTTCCTTTTCTTTTGGAGTCTGTAATTTAAAAGTGCTGTTGTTGCTATTGTTACTGTCTAAATGTAGTCAAATTTATCACCTCCTGGCTTATAGTTTTGGTAATATAAGGAATTTCTTTCCTACATTGAAGTTATCTTCATTATTTTACAGTAATATGTAAAATGCAAATAATTGTTGTCTGTTTATTTTATTTATAGGAATTTGTTGTGTGTTTGTTTATTTATTTATTCATTTATTTATTCATTTTTGCTGTACTGAAGATTGAACCCAGGGGCACTCTACCTCTGAGCTACACCCCCAGCCCTATTTTTTATTCTTTATCTTGAAACAGGGTCTCACTAAGTAGTGGAGGGCCTCACTAAGTAGCTGAGCCTGACCACGCACCTGCAATCCTGTCTCAGCCTCCCAAGTACTGGGATTACAAGCGTGTGCCACCATCCCTGGCTTTTACTTTTATTATTAATCCTAATAGGGTTTTATGTAAGTTTTCCTGAATTTTCAACGTAGATGATTTGTATTATCTTCAAGTAAAGAAAATTTCTGGGTTTTCTTTTTTTTGTTTGTTTTTTTTTCAGTACTTGCACATTTTCTTTCCTTACTGTTCTGGCTAGAATTTCAAATATAACATTGAATAAAGTGAATAATAGCAGGCATTTAAAATTGCTTCTTCAGTTTGAAGAAATTATTTCTAAAATTTTATCATTTATCCTGTAAGCTTTTGCTAGAGATCTTTTACAAAGTTACATTTTTCCACCAATTCTATTTTTGTAAGAATTTTATCATAAATATGCATTGAATTTTATTAAACAATTTCTCTACCCATTGATCAACCAGTTTTCCTCTTGTTAAATAATGTTAAAGGTAAATGTAGATTATTTTTTTCAATGCATCAGAATAATTACATTTAATTTTACACGTGTTATACTTTCAAGTGCCAAATAATAAAAACAAATATAAATACATAGTATTGAATAAAATCTTTCAAAAATATATCCTACATTTCTCTGTCACCTTTAAAAATAAAATACACTAAAAGTTATCAGAAACATTTAAACTATGCTAAAGAGCACCAACATTTAAAATTGTCTTTCTCCCTCTTTCCAGGTTTGAATCTCAGATCACCTTCACTAACTGCTTCTTGTAGCCAACTACCAATTTACTCCATGTCATTCCTTGAAGGTTTCTGTTTCCTAGCTCACTGTTGATCTCTTTAACGAACTCTTAGAGCTAGTAATCACATATGTGATGCTGTTTACATCCAGTACTGTTAGTCCCATGACTTCCTCTCTTCACTCAAAGAAAAATCTCTTTTCCTTGGTAAAGCCACACCTGAGTTTGTCATTACCAAAAGCTGAAGCCTCATGCTACTCTCCAACAGTAACTTCCTATTATTCCAACTCTCCCCTTCTTGTACTCTCAATCCTACATATTTTTACCCCAAATTAATATATGATCAGTTGACCCCTTAATCTCTTTATTGTTCTTCTCACGCTCAGGTCTTCCTTGAATTCTTTCCAGTATCACCAGTCCCTTAAACACATCCTCAACTCTCTTTTGAACTTTTTGTTTCTTTTACTTACTTATTCTTGTTCCAACCATAAAGAATCCAACACTTTATACTTGCTCCTAGAATACGAACTTTTCAGGATACACACACAAACACACACACACGCACACACACACACACGCTTGCTTAATCTCTCTCATAGGCTGGTCTTACATTAAATTCATAATCACTAATGCTAAGTGAGCCTTTAATACTGCCCAGCCTACAAGCCTACTACATTTCCGCTATCCATTCCTCCGCTTTGATAAATGACTATTTCATTTCATGTCATTTTTTCTCAAACTTCTAGTAGTTTCATTTCCATTCTTGCTCTTCAACTGATGACTTAGTTTTTTATTTATTTTTCTGTAAAAACATAAAGAAGCTCACGTGAGCATAACCAGAGGCCACCTGACTTATATCCCCTTTCTCCAAACAAAAAGCTTCTAGTTCACCAATATATCTTATCACTTTTCACTTAAACAAAACATCATTCTAACAATGCCCTACTCGCTCTGCCTAATCATTACATTTTCTTTTTATTGGGTTTTATCTATCAGCATAAAATATAACATTCCTTTTATTATTAAACTATGTGACCCTAATTTCCCTGCCAAGTACTTCTCCATAATTCTCCATCCCTCTACAGCAAACCCTTTGAAAAATTATCTATACATACTGCTCTTACTTCAGTATAATCAGGTTTTATTCCACTAAAATGTGCTCATTTCAAGGTCTCCAATCAACCTTATGTTGCTAAACCCAATATGTGTCATCTTACTTGGTCTACTACAGATGACACCTTAAGAAGTGTCTTAGCTCCTACTTGAAACCTAGACATCAAGATGGCAAGGATGTTTGTTTGTTTGTTTGTTTGTTTTTCACAAATGTGTCCTTAATGCCAAGGAAAAGTTTCTGGCACATAGTATTCAGAAAATACTTGTGGAATGAATCATTTCCATCTGGTGAGACTTTAACCATCATTTGCTTCCATTTTTACAGTAGCTGCCTCTAGTCTTCTGACTTTATTAATTTTCCTTTTTCCTGCTTTTATTTACTCTGAATGGGGTAAAAAAAAAAGATGACGTTAAAATCTTGCTAAGGAAGACACACATGATGACTAAGTTAATGGCTGAAGGGCTCAACAGTAACTAAAATGTATGAGCCTGAATTAACTTCATGATTATTTTTGGCTAACTAAAAACTTTTTTCTTTTTGCTTTTGGTTTCTTAATGCTTTTTCATTGTGATATGAACACTTAAAAGAAGTTCTAATGACTCAACCAATTTCTAAGTGTACAGTGCATTATTGTTAACTCTTGGTACAAGGTCGTCCAGCAGATCTCTAGAGCTTATTAATCCTGCTTGACTGGAACTTCATGCCCACTGACTAGCAAATTCTCATTTCCCTTCTTTCAACCCCTAGAAATCACCATTCCATTCTAATTTGATGAATTAGACTATTTTATACAATTCACACAAGTGGAATCATACAGTATTTGTCTTTCTATGAGTGGTTTATTTTATTTAGCATAATGTTCATTCATGTTGTTTCATATTACAGAATTTCTTTGTGTGTGTGTGTGTGTGTGTGTGTGTGTTACTAGGGGTTGGACCCAAGGGTATTCTACCTCTGAGCTATACCCCCAGCCCTTTCATTTAATTTTTCTTTTTTGAAACAGGGTCTCACTAAGTTGTGGAGGGCCTTGCTAAGTTGCTTTGGAATAATATCTTAATATTGTTTAAATGTAGCTAATTCTACTAGATAAGAGAATTTGGGATAAATGAAGTGTGATAATAATTAGTATTGACGATTTTTCAAGATTAAAATGTAAGATCTTTGAGTGCTTTTTCAATAGGAAGGTGATGTGATTTAGGAAGTGTTGCCCAAAGGCATAGTATTTTGGTATACAGCTTTATTACTGGCAAGGAACACAGGACATTTACAGAGAGACTAATGTGGCTTAATATTCAAGACCCCACATTTGCCTAGGTCCCTTCCAACACCCTGGGAGATCCTAGCAATATATTTACATGGCTTATTTTGTATTAAAAGAAGAAACAAACTGTTTCTCATTTTTTAACCATAAGTGGTTCAGATCCCTGATATTTCCCCTAATATGTGTAGGACTTAGGCACAAATAACCTGCGGCCCATTGCACCCCACCTTAACTTTATACTCCAGTCTCCAGCCTACTGAGTAAAGATCCTAAGCATGCTTGACACACCAACTACACAACTGCACAACATCTCTAGAATATATTCTCTCCCTCTCCACTACTCAAATGCCCTCTTTCCAGGCCTATGGATTTATATGACAACAGTGCGGAAAGAGGTGTGTATCTGAGGGGAGATTCCCACTCACGTCCTAGAAAGAGCCTTGAGGCTATCTGTGGCAGAAAGTTTTATGTTCCCAGGTATCTGGATCATAATGACAGGGGGTACAGGGAATAAGAGTGGATATTGTGGTTTGGGTCTAGAATGTCCCCCCAAAACCTCATATGTTGAAAGCCTGGTTTCCAGTGCAGCAAGGTTCAGAGATAGGGTGTGGCTGGAGGAGGTGGGTCACTAAGGGCATGGACTTGAAGGCTTTAACTGTCTCTGGCCCCTTCATTCTGCTTCCTAGTTGCCATGAGCTGAGCAGTCTTCCTCTACCATACCCTGATACCATGATATCTTGGAGCCATCCAGTCAGGGACTGAACCTCTGAAGTTGTCTGTTGTTCCTCGCAGTTGTTCTTGTTGGGTGTTTTGCTCACGGCAATGCAAAAGCTAACTAACATAGTTGGGTTAGGTATCAGTTCTGGGTGGACAAATCCCCATGTTCTTCCAGAATCCTTGACCTGTATAGAAGGACACATATGAAGAAAAACCAATCAAGAGACCCTCGAAAACACAAGGCCCAGAATAGAGGCCTCAGTTTCCCAGGTCTAAGAGTGGAACTGGTTCCAACCTCTACCCTGTGACAAATCCCCTCCTGTAGTATGATGTGAGAGTGACCATGAGAAACTGCTAAGAGACAGTTGATTTGAGGATAGAAGTTTTTATTTAGTGGAATATGTTTGAATATGGTATGCAGTCACTTCCAAGTATAGTTTAATTTGTGCTGGTAAGTCTGGCATAAAGTAGTTTTCAGGAATCCTTTCTCTAAAATCTCTGTACTGACTCACTCACTGAGGTGAAACCAAAGGGCTAGGCCAGAGGCCACGTCATGAAATGAAGCTCTCATGGTGCTTGGGACTGAAATGTATAGGAAGTGAGGGAATAGCAAGGTTGGAGTAATAAAGAAACAGAAATGAATAGTGAGGGAGCAATGTTTGCAATGTTATAGGCACAAGACAATGTGCAGGAAATTCTTCTAAACCTTAGATGTGTGTGAAAGACTCTTGAGAGTAGTTTTTCCAAATTTGAAAAAAAAATCCTAAGCATGTGCATGGCATCACTAATAACAAGTAATAATGCCACAAATAAACTTTTTGAATTATTAATATATTTAAAATACATAAACCAATCATGCTACAGGATTTACTTTCTATTCTCTCAGAGAAAATCAAATGAAATCATTGCCACATAAACAGATGATCAAAGATCATAGGGTCAAAGATATAGGGAAAATGATACTATAAAGATATTATTTTACTGAGATTTTTGATGTTTGTAGTATATATCAGCTTTTTAAATTTGTAATTTCTTAAAATTCCCTCATCTCAATAGATATATTTTTATTCACAATTTTACATTCTATTTCCATGAGAACAGAGATTTCCCAAAATTGCATAAGCTTCAGGCCCCATACATACACCCTGCATTCACCCTGGCCAAAAAAATAAAATAAGGCAACATATAGTTTGGAAGTCACAATTCAAAGAAGAAGACATTACAGTATGCTTTTGCACAAAAGGCCTGGCCCCAAACTTCATTGCTCCAATAGATGAATTACCACCATTTCAAAAGGCACCTGCCAGAGGGCGGGGCCCACCACACAGGAGAAGCTCATCTTAACCATCTTCAAGGGCAGAGGGATGCATGATCTTTCCCTCCACAGCCTTCATTCAGCTGGCTACAAGCCTGTCTGCTTGTCAATCAGTACACACACACACACACACACACACACACACATACATTCCTTTAATTTTATTGCAAAACTTAATGATCAGAGCTAAGTTTTCGGGAGTACCTGTTAGCAAACCCAGGTTCTAGGTCAGTCTGAAGACCATACTTGTGTTATCCACCCAAAGAATTGCACATAAATGGTGAAAAGAATCCTCTTCACAGAATAAGACCTTTAAAATATTAGACATCTTTATAACTCTTCACATATACTCTAAAATTTATTTTACCCACCTTCAACACATAATTTTTGTGTGTGTGGTACTGGGGATTGAACCCAGGGGCATTCTACCTCCAAGCTACACCCCCAGCCCTATTTTTATTCTTTAATTGAAACAGGGTCTCACTAAGTTGCAGAGGGCCTCACTAAGTAGCTGAGGCTGGCCGTGAACCTGCGATCCTCCTGTCTCAGCCTCCCAAGTACTGGGATTACTGGGAGTACTCCCAAGTACTCCCAAGTACAAGCATGCGCCACCACTCCCAGCTCTTCAACACATAAATTTAACACACACACAAAAATCAGATTTGTATTGGGCCTAGATATTAGACTAAACCAGAAAACAGATACTTTCAAGGTGAATTACTTCCTGCAAATAATGCAGGAGATTAGATCATTGTGGCAATCCCAATGTTTATGGTATGTTAACATTGCAAGGTTTCTGGAATGGGTGTCCAATAAATGCTGATGTGCTATGTACATCTATTTCACAGGTGCATAGTCAAGTCACACACTGGGACCACTAAAAGAGGCAAGCTGAGAGAGAGAAGGGGAATAGAAATGTCCTTTTCTTTTCTTTATGGACTCGTAGAACCTTAAACAGTAGGCAGCACTCAATCTGAAGACAAAGACTGAAAGAGATCTGAAATCTTGCCACTCTCTCAAGCTTTTTATCATAGCAAATCAGACAAGGCTTGTGGCCATTACTAAATGTGGCGTGGAGCTGCTAGTTAGAAGCCATAGAGGTGTTCTGCCCTACTTTTTTCAGCATCTGCTATTGAAGCTCTCACTATTGCTGACAAGAGCCTTGTACTCTCTTGCTAGGAGGCAAAACTAGTCAGGGAGCACAGTGATTGCACATTCTTTCCCCGAAGCTATGACAAGAGCTGATCAGTGCGCTGGGGCGACTTATGCCGACCATCACTACCCCTTGTTTCTCAGAGAATGCTCCACACCCTGACATCTTAGAAGAGTGCCGAAATAAATCTGCTGTATTCAATAAGAATGTGCAGAGCTCTGTACATTTTATTTTAAAAGCCCAGTCAAGTCATATCTCAGATTTTGTTTCATAATTATTTATAGAGTGAATAAAACTCCTCCCTTGGGGAAAAATACATAGTGCCGTGATTACCAAGCTAATCAAAACAATTATGCAAATTAAATAACTCTTACTCTATTTTAATCTAGTCTTTCAAGCCACTATAAAAAGATATCAGCTTATAATTTTGTTTCCTTTTACCCCTTTTTTACCAAGCCTATATCCTTGAAGATAAATTGGCATATTTTCTTAGTTAATTCATCTAAGGCAATTAAAAGATTCAAGTGAGGAAAACTGGCTGAACACTGGAGGGCTACCTTTTCTTTAATGTTAGCATTGTCTGCTAATAGCAGCATGAACAAAAGGTGCAAAATAAGGGATTGATTTTTTATTAATTATTTTCTCACTTAGAAAGAAATAATATATAAACTTGGAAGTTTAATATTAAATAGGAAAAAATCACTTCACTATATCATTTTCACATGCCTTATTTTACAGTCATCAAAAGTTTTCTTGCATCAGACAAAAATCTAGTCTTCTAAATAATAAGATGCTTTTCACCCAAATTAACAGTGTACAATGTATGGTAATAGGGTGCTGTACCCTTTTGTATTTTAATATATCCTTAGATATCATTGTCTTTTTTCAGATGAGGGAATGGGTAAAAGTTCAGTGACATAATTACCCAAGGTCAAATAGTTGTAGATCCACAGATTAGAACTGAACGAAGTCCTCAGTTCTTGTTCAGTGCTCTTCCCCCATTACTTATTACCTCAACGAGTACAGCAAAACCTCATCAGACACCTGGCAATTGAGGACCCCTGAAATTTTCATCAATTCTAACCTCAGTAGACAAAACTATATGGAGACTATACTTCTATACGCTCACCAGAGCCAAAATCATCACAACCCACACAGGAGGCACTCTTGTACCCATCAACAGGTGAAAGTCTTTTCACACCAAAACCAAACCAAAAAGTCTAGAAGAGGTGACTGCTCCATAAAATGTGTATACTTAATAAAAGCAACAAGAAATATGAAGTGCCAAGGAAACATGACAGCACCAAAGGAACACATTTTCCAGTAACTAAACCCAAAGTAAAGGAGATCTGTGAGTTCCCTGACATTCAACCTAAAAGATGTCCACAAGAAATAGCAAGAGCATCTTTCAGTGATCATAACTGTCATTTGCTTTTTTTCAAACAAACCCTGATAAAAGAAACACATAGACAACTCAAATAATTATTTTAAAATATGAACAAAATAATTTCAATAAGGAGATAGGAATCACAAAAATAAAACCAAACAAATTCTGGAGGTGAAAAATATAATGGGTGAAATAAAAACTGTAATAGAGGGCAACAACTGCAGAATTGACCAAGCAGCAGAATCTGTGTACTCAAAGATAATTTAAAAATATCCTGTCAGAGGAAAAAAAAAACAGAAAAATAGGAGGAAAAAGAATAAATTCCTTTTTAAGATTTATGGGAAATCATCAAGAAAACCAACATTATTGTTATAGGAGTAACAATTAGAAGACAGAGAAAAAGGGACAGAAAGATTAACAAAATAATATCTGAAAACTTCCCAAATCTGGGAAGACATATGGACAATCAGATATGTGAAGCTCAAATTCTCCTTACACGTTCAACTCAGAGAAGACATCATGGAGATATATTGTAATCTAACTATACAAAATCAAACAGCAACATTTTAAATCAACAAGGAAAATAGATTAATCTTATAAAAAATAGACCACCAATAGGCTACAGGCAGACATCTCAGCAGAAATCTTGCAGGCCAGAAGAGAGAAAAATAATATGTTCAAAATACTGGGAAAAAAAAGACAACAAAAACTTCCAACAAGAATACTACCCAGTAATGTTATGCCTCAGAAATGATGAAAAATAGGATTTCACAGGCAAACAAAAGAGGAAGTTCATTACTATTGGAAATAATTTATAAGAAATGAAAAGTGAATTCTTAAAATAGAACTAAAGTCAGAAATCACATGATCATCTAATAGATGCTGAAAAAGCATTTAAAAAACCCAATACCCATTCATGTTAAAAAAAAACCTATAGTAAATCATAATAGAAGGAATTTACCTCAATATCATAAAGGCAATATACAATAAACCCAAAGCCAACATTATATTGAATGAGGAAGAGCTACAGGAAATCCCTTTAAAATCAGGAACAAGATAATGATGCCCACTATCACCACTCCTTTTCAATATAGTACCTGAGAATTTAGCCAAAGTGATAAAGCAAGAGAAGTGAATCGAAGGAATACAAATAGGAAAAGAAGAACTGAAATTAACTTTATTGCAGGTGACATGATCCTATATGTAGAAGATCAAAAAAGCTCAATCAAAAGACCTCTGGAGTGCATTAACAAATTCAGCAAAGTAATGGGATACAAAATCAATCTAAAAAAAGATCAGAAGCTTTTCTATATGCCAACAATGAATCCACTGAAAATGAAATCCAGAAAACAACTACATTCACAATAACCTAAAAATCAATGAAATACCTACAAATAAATCTAACCAAGAAGGAAAAAGACCTCTACAATGAAAACTATAAGGCACTGAAGAAAGAAACTGAAGATCTTAGAAGATGGGAAGATCTGCCGGGTGTATCGGTGCACAGCTATAATCCTAGTACTTGGGAGGCTGAGACAGGAGGATCGTAGGTTCAAAGACAGCCTCAGCAATTAGTGAGACTACTATCAACCTGGTGAGACCCTGTTTCAAAATAAAAAATAAAATAGGGCTAGGGGTGTAGCTCGGAGGTAGAATGTCCCTGGGTTCAATCCCCAGTACCTCAAAAAGAAGATGGAGAAGGAGATGATGACGATGGTGACGACGACGATAGAGGAGGAAAGATCTTCCACGCTTTTGGATAGGCAGAATAAAGATCAAAATGGCTATTCTATCAGAAGTGATCTACAGAGTCAATGCAGTCCCTATCAAAATACCAATGTCATTATTCAAAGACCTAGAAAAATCAGTCAGAAATTTCAAACAGAGAAACAAAAGACCCAGAATAGCCAAAGCAATTTTCAGCAATAATAACCATGCAGGAGGCATCACATACCTGACTTCAAATTATACTACAGAGCAATAGAAATAAAAACAGCATGGAATTGGCATAAAAACAGACACATAAACCAGCAGAACAAAATAGAAGATGCATAAACAAATCCACACACATATAGTTCATTAATTTTTGACAAAGGTACCGGATACATATGTTCGAGAAAAGACAGCCTTTTCAACAAATGGTGTTGGGAAAACTGATTATCCATTTGTAGAAAACTGGAATTAAATTCCTACCTCTCACCCTGCACAAGTGTCAACTAAAGATGGATCAAAGACCTGGAAATTAGTCCAGAGACTAGAGGGGAGCAGAGATCCAATACTCCAACATATAGGAACAGGTAGAAACTTCCTTAATAAGAACCCTAAAGCTCAGGAAATTAAAACAATTATTAATAATTGAGATAACATTAAACTAAAAAGGATCTGCTCATCTAAGGAAACCATCAAGAGTCTAAAGAGACAACCTACAGAATGGGAGATCTTGGCCAGGTATTCATCTGATAGAGGACTACATCCAGAATATATGAAGTGCTTAAAAGATTTAACACTAAAACAACGCAATCAAGAAATGGGCAATTGAACTAAATAGACATTTCACAAAATCAGAACTACAAATGACCAATAAATACATGTAAATACATGAAAAACGTTCAGCATCATTGGCAATCAAGGAAATGCAAATCAAAACTACACTGAGAATCCATCTAACCCCAGTCAGAATGGCAATCATCAATAATTTAAACAACAATAAATGCTGCTGAGGATGTGTGGAAATTGGAACTCTTCTACACTGTTGGTGGGATTGCAAACTAGTACAGCCGCTATGGGCATCAGTGTGGAGATTCCTTAGAAAATTAGAAACAGATCCACTATATGATTCAGCTATACCACTCCTGGATTTCTTTCCAAAGGGACTGAAATAAGAATATTATAATAACACTTGCATATCTATGTTTATAGCAGCACAATTCATAATAGCCAAATTGTGGTACCAAACCAGGTGTCCATCAACACCTGGATCACAAAATTATGGGATATATAAAATGGAATTCTACTCAGCAATAAAGAACAAAATTATGTCATTTGCAGGAAAATGGACGGACATGGAGAACATTATGGAGATTAGCCAGTCACAGAAAGTGAAGGGTCATATGTTTTTTCTCATATGCAGAAGCTAGGAAGTAATCAGGGTACAAGAGGGACTTTAGATAATGGAGGAAAAACTCCAGTGGAGTGAAGGGAGGTTGTGGGGGGGCAGAGGAGAGTAAGAAGTAATGAAGGAAACACCTCCACTGACATTTTGTACATATGTGAGAATACCAATGCCAATATCAATATCTTGTATAGGGAAGAGGGAGTGGGGAGGGACCCAGGTGAAAGCTTCTATGTACTGTGTGCATGTATGTCTCTACCACTATGAATTACATTATGATGTGAGACTATAATGCACCAATAAAAGTATTAAAAATTAAATTGAAAAGGTAATAATTACTATCAAAAAATATTAAGGTATAAATCTCACTGGTGTAGTGTCAAATTTACAATATGCTAATATTGTAAACATTGGTCCATAAATCACATAACTTTAGTGTAAAGGTTAATAGACAAAAGTATTAAAATAATTATACTTATAACAGTTTGTTAAAGAATATACAATAAAAAGATATAAATCGTGACAACTAAATCATAAAAAGGGAGGGCAGATTTTTTGTATGAGATCAAACTTAAGTTATTATCAGCTTAAAATAGACTTTTGTAACTAAAATGCCTTTATAGTCCTCATAATAATAATAAAGCAAAAATCTATATTGGCACACAAAAGATAAAGATATCAAAGTATAATACTATACAGAAAATCATCAAATCAAGGTAGATTTGATGACAGCACGAAAGGAGAAAAAAGGAAACAAAGAATCGCAAAACAGTCATAAAACAAAACAACTACAGTGGCAGTAATAAGTCCTCATTTATCAAAAAATAAGTCTTAACTCTATACTGCTAACAAGTGACTCACTTGGGCTTTTAAACACACATAGACTGAAAATAAAGGAATAGGAGAGATACCCCAAGCCGTGGAAACCAAAAGTAAGCCAGAATAGCTATATTTATCTCAGACAAGGTAGATTTTAAGTTGAAAACTGTAATAAGAGATAAGAAAGGTCATTATGCAATAATAAAGAGATCAAGTCATTAAGAAAATATAACTCTTATAAAGATGTGCACATCCAATATTGCACCACCTAAATATATACAGCAAAACTGAAGAGAGAAACAGACAACGGTACAATACTAGTTGGGTACTGCAATACCCCACGTTCAACAAAGCATAGATCATTCAGAGAAAAATCAATAAGGAAATCTTGGACTTGAACTACATGTTACATCAGATGGACCTAATATATATGTACAAAACCTTCTACTCAGCAGCAGCAAAACACACATTCTTCTCTAGTACATGTGGTACATTCTCCAAAATAGTTATATCTTAGGCCACAAAACAAGTCTTACAGAATCGAAGAAAATTGAAATCATGTCAAGCATTTTCTCAAAGAAAAATGTATGAAACTAGAAATCAATGAAACTATAAAATTAAAAAATATGTGGGAATTAAACAGCATGATCTTCGGCAACCAACCAATGGGTCAAAAAAAGAAATTAAAAGATAAATTTTAAAATATCTTGAGACAAACTTCTATGGTTTCAATATAGTTTAAGCCTGTCTCCAAAGGGTTCATGTCTTGAAATTTGATCTTCATTGTCAGGTATTAGGAAAGTAGAAACTTAATCCTATCATGGCATTTAGAGATGAGGTCTTTAGGAAATGATCAAAATTAGATAAGGTCATTGGGGGAGCCCCCATGATTGAATACTGGTGGTTTATAAGAAGAAGGAGAGCAAGAGCACATTCTCTCTGTCTCTTGCTATGTGACACCTAGTGCTGCCTTGGGACTGTGACAGCAAGAAAGATATTGCAGATGTGGCCTCCTTGATCTTAGACCAGAACTGTGACCCCAAATAACTTACCCAATCCATGGTACTGTGTTACCAGCAATAGAAATTGGACTAATTCACAAGCAAAACTGGAAACACAATGTACCAAAATTTATGGAACAAAGCAAAAGCAATTCTAAGAGGTAGATTCAGCATTTCAATTATTGACCTCTTGTTATAGTTGGGATCTGGAACTTCTCTCAGAGCCCATGTGTGAAAGGCTTGGTCCC
Source organism: Glis glis (assembly GCA_004027185.1). Lineage (NCBI taxonomy): Eukaryota > Metazoa > Chordata > Mammalia > Rodentia > Gliridae > Glis > Glis glis. The sequence goes on along the minus strand of PVJS01001940.1, from coordinate 9,191 downwards.
CAGCCTGATGTTATTGGAAGGCAATAGAAACGTAGCCTTGTAAGAGGTTGTAGGTCATTGGAAGCCTGCCCTCAGAGGGGATTGTGGAACACCAGTCTCTTCTTCAGTCACTTTCCCAGCCACCATGAGTTGAATGGGCTTACTTGGCCACACACTCTCACCATGATGCTCTGCCTCGCTACAGGACTATGAGCCAAAATAAACCTTTCCTCTTTTTATGCTGATTACCTTAAGTATTTTGTTATAGTGATGGAAAACTAACTAGTATATATTCTCAATCTTACTGACTTCCAAAGTCACTTAAGGTTAGCAGAGAATTCAAGTGAAGTTCAACTTAAAAATTTTTCTTATCGGAGATACAGTTCTGGGAAATAGAAATTTCAAGATCAAATAATTTTTATCTAGTCTCTATTGGCAGGTTATTCATTAACTTTGATGGTATTTTGCAGATAATGAAGTGCTCCATTGGCCCTTGTAACTTGCATGCGTTCATAATACAGCTGGCAAAAGTGAGTGAGTATCTCAAGCTCTGGCACAGAGATTTTCCTCAGTATGAGGCTAATTAAGCCACACAGGGGCTCTGACCCCTGAACTCGCCCTCATTAGCACCATGCTGTAATCAACGAAGCCAACTAGCCAGACAAACTGAAGGCCAAAATATCCCTACTGACTTTCTACTTCTTATTTTCTATCAGGGAAGAATCAGCTTTTGATATTTATCAGAAAGCCTAGTGCTAAATTCCACAACTTAATTACACATATATTTCACAGGAGATGCCAAAGTCTCAAACACCTTTAGACTTTGAAGAAAGGGTCTATTTCATTGTTCCCTGAATTATACAATTTTCCCAAACAATCTATGCTTCAGAATTAAAATAGGAATAAAGAAGAAAGCAATCCAAAATCCATTTGACCTTTTAAAAAATACTATAGCTAATGTTGTTGACTCATTATAATGATATTTGTCTCTGAAATATTTTTCTGAGAAGTAAACAATCTCACACATACACACACACGCATGCATGCACATGTGTGTGCATGTGTGTGCGTGTGTATGCGTGTTATGGGCATGTATGTACATGTGAATATAAAACAGTCATTATAGGACACTGTTGATATATATTTTCCCCATCATCTAAGTGCTATTACATACTCCAGGCCAACTAGTGAAACGTATTTATCATATTGATTGCTTCCAATAAATAGGCCTTCTACTTTGAATTTTGTATATCCTGAAATTTGTGTTATTTACTCCACTTGTATGTTTTCTGTTACTTATTTTGTGTTTAGGCCAAAAACGAATGTTAATCTTTAGCAAGAGAAGGACAAGTAATAGTGCTGAACCCTTCAAGAGAACAATGGAAGAAAATGTTGGGCTGGTTGTTAAGTTTTGCAGTAGATTAAAATATATATGTGTATTCCTTATAACATATATATTATAAGGAATAAAATGTAGATCACTGGAAAATCAGGAAATGGTGGAAGTTCTTTGGCATTTTGAAGGGCATAATGAAAAACCACTGCATTTTGTGGAAGAATAATGGGCTGACCAATAATCATTTAAATGTTAAATGTTTTCTGGATAGAATATCTGCTAGGGTCATATCATGACTTTAGATGATTCAAAGGATACCAAAGAGCACTGAAAAATGCTAGAAATCATATCTTCTTAGGACTACATTATATTATCTGTGCATAGCCCTCCCATTTCTAAAAATGCATTGTCTATGCTAAACATATATAAAATATATCTGTACATTTAGTCTTAGACCAGCACAAAAGTTTTCAGCAATGCTTAGCTCATCTGAAAAGCTTCATCAAAGGATTAAGGAAGTTAACTACATATTGCATTGGAGGAAAAATCATACAGTCTGAAACTGATTAAACAATATTTTGACTTGATTTTATGCTGTGGCCTAAGAGAGTAACCAAATAGAAACTTGGAGAAAAATATATGAAACAACTATTTTCAGTCTTTCACAACAGATAGCATAGGATGGTGATCCCTGCAAAAATGAAAATACAATAGGCAAACCTAATGGCTGCCCACCATTCTTCTGAGAGACATTTTTAAAATCATGACCCAGAGAGGTGAGGCCCAAACTGAGTATAGAAATCTCAGTGAGATTTACAGGCAGGGATGGGAGAGTGGAGTTGCTTAGACTGCTGGATATTGTGGGACTCAGTGCCAGAAAGGAGAACATTATATGGGAAAGCAATTGTAAAACTCATCCTAGAGATCTCTATAAGCTTTTGTTGAATATTAGGTTTTGCATGCACAGGGTAAGAACCAGCATGACCTGACAGGGAACAACTGGGGATCTGTGAGCTAAACATGTAAAAGGTTGAATAATAATGCCAAGATACTTAGGAGTTCTTACCAGCTAACAAGAGTAGAGAGAATTCACTGAATACCCTAGATAGCCTATGAAAGCCACAGAGATCATTCCTTAGAACTAAATATAACTTCAGACTCACCCTAATAAAGTTGAACAATTAATAAGACTCAAAAAGTTGAAGCTGATGTACCCACGGTCATGTGGCATAATGATTTTAATTAAATGTCCTTAAAAAGAACTCAAATATTTTCCTCAGATTTATATAATGAAAATGATACGCAATAATGTAAACATTTTGAGCAAATTTCAGTATTAAAAATGGTAGGTTAGGCACTATGTTTGCATTCCCTATTGTGTAATTCAAGCAGATTTCTATGACACTAAATGATTGTACACAAATCTCTAGGGATATGCAACTTTTTGCTACCAGAAATGAGGGAGGGCTAAATGTGCAATGTGTGCATGCATGCTTCTGATACCCTGTCACTTATCAAAATGTATAACTGCAATGCACCAATAAATGATTATATTTTAAAAAATTTTTAAAAAAAGAAATGAGGCATTAAATTTAAAAAGCCAAATGAAGCCAGGCGTGGTGGTACACGCTTGTAATCCCAGTACTTGGGAGGCTGACACCAGATGATCCGTGCTCTCGACCAGCCTCAGCTACTTAGTGAGGCCCTCCACAACTTAGCGAGACCCAGTTTCAAAATAAAGAATAAAAAATAGGGCTGGGGGTGTAGCTCAGAGGTAGGAATGCCCCTGGGTTCAATCCCCAGTATCACACAAAAAAAGCCAAATGAAACTGTATAGATTCAGATTGCATCAGTTTTAGATACATATATTTGAAATGCTCTACTGTCCGCATACATATACTCGTGTGAGTACATGTGGAAGTAGAGTGCTCCTTAAGGACTTAGGCTTGGAGGCTTGGGTTTGAATATGGCTCTACCACTTACCGTTCTGTGTTACTGTAGTAAGTTGCTTAACCTTTTGATTTCTGACTTTCCCATGGGTGAAATGAAGGTAATCATTTCATATCTAACAGAGTTTTATGAAGAATCTATGAGACAATACAAGAACAATACTTTAAACAATACTTTAGACATACAGTGGATTCAATAAAAGTTAACTACTATTGTTTTTATTTTATCAGATATGGTCATAGAAAAAGATATAGATATTGGTATGGAAGTGTATTTGGATATGGATAGAAGTAAATATTAAACATTTTAATAATGTTTTTCTGCAGGTGCTAGGATGATGGCTAATTTTTCATAGTTTTCTGTTTTCCACATTTCCTCCATAAAGATTTTTATAACAAAAAACTTTAATTTTGAAAATTAAAAAAAGATGTCTTCCCAAGTCTCCATCAAATATCACAATGCCTTCCAAGATAGTACAGCTGTCCTTGAAATATACAAAGACGTCATCCTTAGTGAATTCTGTGCTATAACTCCAAAAATATCTCCTCAATAATTAAAGCATTAGCCAGTTGGCCTTTTCCATAAAATCATAACAGAAATAGCTGATCACCACATTATGCAGGAAATTCTGTATCCCATGGCTGGAGATTAATAGAATGGCATATTCCATTGACATTGTCATACTAAGCAACAGTGTTCTCTCCATGCAGCCACAGAAGTGGGTACGCTGTTCTGAGCCAATCTAAGGTGATTACCAGGGAAACAGCACTCATTTTACTAACAGCAAGAGATATTATCCTTCATGCATGGTCTAGCATCCAAGTTTAATAAGATTCTGAAAGTGAATCTAAGGACATTTGGGATAAGGACCCTAAATCCTGCTGAAAATATTTTGTCATATCTTACTTGTTTATAACTTGGGTGTCAAATAATCATCTCAATTATGCTAACAAATCAAATTGTAAGAAGGGGAAGTACATACATATACCACAATGATATTAGAGGAACACAGAAGGCAATGGTATTACATACTTGAAAGTTTGGTTAAAGGAATATAAAAGTGTCTAGCCCTATGCTGAAGTTATTCAGTGGGAGAAAGAAAAAAAACAGAAAATAATTTTGTATAAGGAAGGCATAGATAAATCAGAAAGTAGTTTTTAAATTATAATCTTTGGTGAGACGAAGAGATTCTCAAAGATCAAGACTATCCTTAAAGCTAAAAACCCATCGGAAGCTCCCCCATCACCCACAGGATAAAACCTGCTTTGCTTAGCAGGCAAGGGCCTTCATACTAGGCTCCAGCTTCATCCAGATCCACTTCTGTCACCTCTCCCAAGGTGTCGGCAATGCTGTAGTACTTGCTGACCCCTTAGTGACTCTTTGCTGTTCTGTACATCAGTGCCTCAGCACATGTTGTTTTCCATATGTAAAATGTCCCTTTCTCCTTTGTTTACCTGACTTTACAATTAAGTTAGTTTAATTTCCAAGCGTCAGAGTTCATTGCTCTCCTGTCATGCTGCCCATACCTTGCACATGCACGCCGTGTCAATGTGGAGCTTATGCACATGTATATTTGTCTTCCTAGCAGACTGTATATTTCCTGAGATCCAGGCAGAAATTGTTTCTTGATTATGTTAGAGTCTCTCAGAAAGATAAATAGTAGATGTTTTATAAAAAAGATTAAATGTTGACTATTAAATAAATAATTAACTAGGAAAAAGGAGCAGTGCTGTTTTTTGATTAGTTTAGTTTAGTTTTGTTTCATTTTGTTTGGTACTTGGGATTAAAACCAGGGGCATTCTACCTCTGAGCTACCACCCCCCCCCAGCCCTTTTTATTTTTTATTTTGAAATGGTCTCACAAACTTGTTGAGGGTCTTGCTAAGTTGTTGAGGCTGGCTTCGAACTTACAATCCCCCGACACTGTGTCTGGCTAGCAATGTTGCTTTTTTTTAATTATCATAGGATTTAATTCAGAGGAAAACTATAGACTAATAAGGAAGGGAGAAAAATCACTCAATAGTTATGAGTTTTATTTTACTAATGATTCATCGAAAGGAGGCTTGATGAAGGAAACAGTTGAAATAATGCTATGTCCATATATGAAGGTACCACTTCCAATGTCACTAACGTATGGGGAGCACGGGGTTAGGGAAGGATCCAGAGCGAAATACACCACGTACTATGTGCATATATGTTTGTATCACTTTGAACCTCACTATGATATATAATTACAATACACCAATAAAAGTATATTAAAACTTATTTCTGGCCTGGCGTGGTGATACACGCTTGTAATCCCAGTACTTGGGAGGCTGAGACCAGAGGGTCAGGTTCAGTTCGTGGCCAGCCTCAGCTACTTAGTGAGATCCTCTGCAACTTAGTGAGACCCTGCTTCAGAATAAAGAATAAAAAATAGGGCAGGGGGCGTAGCTCGGAGGTAGAATGCCCCTGGGTTCAATCCCCAGTACAGCAAAAAATAAATAAATAAAATAAAACTTATTTCTGTATACTAAAACTTATTTCTGTCTATAATCTTTCAAATTATTTGGGTATGGCTCATATCAGCATTGCTTCTTTGGCCTGATATTTAAAAGGCTAAGAAGGCCGGGCATGGTGGCGCATGCTTGTAATCCCAGTACATCCGGAGACCGGAGGATCCTGGTTTGCAGCCAGCCTCAGTTCTCTCTCTCTCCCTGTCTCTCTCTCTCTCTCTCTCTCTCTCTCTCTCTCTCTCTCTCTACTTAGTGAGGCCCTCCGCAACTTCGTGAGACCCGGTTTCAAAATAAAGTATAAAAAATAGGGCCGGGGGTGTAGTGCGGAGGTAGAACACCCCTGTGTTCAATCCCCGGTACCGCAAAATAAAAAATAAATAAATAAAATAAAATAAGAGGCTAAGAGGATCATAATAACAACCAAGTTGGAAAATGAAGTTTAGACAGGACTATTTCTCACTTGAATGGATGGAAACTGTTGACTGTAGGTGACTCTACTGGGAACTGGGCAGGTTTTCATGGTCATAATTGGTCCAGGAGAGAAGTATGAAACTAAGATTTTCCAGAAGTAACTTAATCTCTAGTAAAAAAAAAAAATAGATGAAAACTTTGAAGTCAAAATTAGAGAGGAGGAACATGTACTGTTTCATCTAAAATCCTGTTTTGGAATTTGTTGTTCAGGGATAGTTTATATTAAAAAAAATCACCCTTGATGTTTTTTGAATTATAAAGGTGTGCCTGTAGAGTTTTCATTTGGAATGTTAAACCACTTATTTTGTACACTTGACATTTTTGTAGGCTCTCACCTGTTTGTCAGCACAGATATGGAAATGTGAGTTCAGAAGGAAAGTACCTGGGGTAAGTGCCAACAATTATGATCAATGAAGGCAAAATATGGCGAGGCACTAAAAGGACAGATTTCAGGTGTAAGATGAGGTGATAGGTACACAATGGTTAAGACTCAAAATTCCATGCAAATAGTAAATCCAGAACTGTTTGAGGTGGATAGAGGATATTCATCCATCCTTTAGAGGCTCAGCAGCAATACTTCATTTCAACATAAGAGAAACTGGTTAAAATTAAAATAGGTTTCACACCACAGGTCTAAATAGAAAGTCCACAGAGACAATCCTAACACTCCATATTGTACTACTTGCTGGTTGTGAGATATTTGGGAAAGTTCCTTGTGGGAAATTCACAAGATAATTGGAATAATTCAGTAAAATAATGCATACAAACCATCTAGAATAATCCCTGTCACCCAGAAGGATTTTAGTCAATATTTGTTACTATCATCATTCATAAATTTCCAAAATATTAATTCAGAATTGAGATGAAGGCAAATAGCTTTTTATATTAATTAAATAACCAAAGAAGATATGATTGGCAGCTGACATTATAGGCATCTCTTTATCAGAATGAAGACCCAGAGAAACACTAAGGTGTAGTTTTGAACTCCAGGGGACACTGGACCATATGACAGGTGGCAGGCCTTATTCATAGCCAGGCATCATTTCAGGTGTAATGCTATGTCCCAGAGTCCCTTGCGAAGCCATCTTTACCCTGGCCAATCTGGCTGAGCGTGGCCAGCAAATGCTGTGTTCACACACACCGATGGGCAGAGTACATAAGGGTCACCTAGGAAGTCTTTGTCAGTTAATCTTGCCCTAATAACTGCTGATAGGATCAGCAATGTGTGCTCCTGCACTCTGGGGATGGCTGGCCAATGTTAATGCACATGGTGATCTGAGTGACTCTGAGACACAGACATAGACAAAGACACACTCACCTTTGTTAACACTGCTCTTTTGTCATGCAAGGAAACAATCACTCAATGCAGGATTTGAGTATATTTGCACACACACATACACACCCATCTTGATGTCTCTTGTCATCACTAATCCATTTTTCATATTTTGCTCCTGGAAACATCACTTCAAAATGGGATAGTTAAAAATGAAAACTATTGCTTTGGGTTTTAGAAAATAGACAAAATCAGAATATTCGGTATATAAATGAGGGAAAATATTTGCCCTTCTAACATTCTTACAACGTAAGTTGTTAGAGCCATTGAATTACCTATGAAGCCTACACTAATTCTAAAAATCAGTGTCTCAATTGTACTTCCTTTTGTTAGAGTCATCCTTTTTACTGACATAAAAGTTTTCCAAGTAATGTGAAGAGGTTGCTAAGTGGAAAATATTTCAAGAGCACTGAAAATATAAGCTTGACAGAGTCCTAGCCTTGAAATCCTCAGTTTACAAGGAAATTTATTGTGCTCACATGTTGTAGCAGTGGAATGCAGTGTGTGGTATTAAATCAAAAGAAAAGGAGACAGCCAAACACCTACATTTCTATGCTGGAATGAAAAAAAAATACTGTCATTCAGAGTAGGAAAAAAATCAAATACCAGGAGAAAAAATGAGTATAAATAGCACCATGGGAAGGTTATAAAGTATTATTTTCTAGACTCTGAGTTTGAGCAAGTAAGAGATCATCAGTTTCTTCAAATGGCTTCAACAGATGGAAAATAAAAATTATCAATGAATGCACTCGAACCTTGTTTTACAGCTCTATACATTTGAGACATTACAAAGCAAGAAGTAAAACTGAATGCCCTACATAAATACAGTCTGTAACAGTTACAGAGATGACGAGCAGGTAGTTGGCCAGAGAAGAAGACATAAATTTTTGTGACGCAGCATGCCAGTCTGTGCAACCAGGAAGCCACCATTTCCAGAGGAAAGCACGGCAGGGGTGACAGACAACTGTTACAATGGTGTCCGCTGGGCACACACAGGCTCAGCTGGCTCTCCCTGGCAAGAAGTATAAGTTTCATTCCAAGTATTAGAAAAGTGTCCACGGATCATCATTTGGAACACTTTGAAAATACATATCGTCTATTTTTGTAAAATTTAGTAATTTTGCAAGTGGGGATATCTTCATTAGTACAGATTTCTTGTGGCCCAGAAATTTAACAGCTATCCACCCTGTGTCTTGGCCCTGAAACTGCAGTTCTCAGGAGTGGCACCATTATAAATTCAAACTACTCATTACATCCTCAGGTGTGAAGAACATAATAAGAACAAATAATTGAAGACTGTTCTCAGTGATGTGAACTCAGTCAGAATCCCAATTTAGTGCCCAGATACAATGAGACAGAAGAGGAAACAAAACAGAGGAAAATGTTCAACATTCAAAGCAGTAAATCATCATAACTTGACTTTGTGCAGTCTCTTAAATTAGAAACATATATATAGTATATATAGTGTGTGTGTGTGTATATATATATATATAGAATATATAGTGTATATAGTGTGTATATATATAGAATATATAGTATATATACTGTCTATTTAGTATATATATATTATGTCTATATATAAAATATATAGAGTATATATGTAGTGTCTATGTATATGTGTATATATA
>PVJS01001939.1:52856-90423 GCA_004027185.1 Glis glis | reverse complement strand
GGGGGGGAGGGACACCAAGAGCTGTGTGCATGTATGTTAACATCAAACTGATACTCATTGTGAAGTGAGACTACAATGCACCAATAAAAACATAAAAAAAAATAAAAAAAATAAATAAATCCTTAAAGTAATTAGGTGTTACGGTTGTACTGAAGAAGGTGAGAAGTTGGTGGTAGACTAGCTCCTCACTCTTACTCCATCATCACCCGACTCTCAGCTGAGAATTGCAGAGGGGAGAATGCTAATTAGGCCTTGTCAGATTTGGCACTGGGATTGTGTGGCCAATAATCAAGGTACTCACAAAAATCATTTATAGGAGCAAGAAAAAGTGGATGCTTGTTTGTATATGTGTATAGATCCTAAAAGTACACCATGCTCTCAGCTACTCAGTCTAATTGTCAACCTTGTGAATCATCTGCTTGCTTTACATTTTATTGTATTTTTCTGTCTTATATCCATCATGCTTCTCTCCTCCACACTGAGAATGGGGAAAAGAATGGAAAAGCTACAATCTAATCAAATTCTTAAGTTGATTTCTGGTGACCACCGCCTTACCAAGAATCTTCAAATGGCATTGAGCTTCCCACCATCTCCCTGGAGACTAAGCCACAGGCTGATAGCATGGAAACAAAATCCTGTCCCTGATTTACGGCAACCAGCTTCCCTCATGTTGATTCTGAAATTTTCCCTGATGTCATCTGAGTTTCTCTGGTGAGACTCAGACTCTTTGTTGGTCTCAAATCTTGAGGCCATGCTTGATAAACTATCACAATTCAGGATTTTCTGTGGTAATAACCAACCTCAAAATCTTAACCACTTACCAAGATAAACACTTATTTCTCACTCGCATTTGGGTAAGTCAGATGCAGCTCTACTGGCTTGACTGGGCTCCACTGGATTGCCTCTGGGTTATGGGTTGGGTTCATATCTGCCACATATATCTTCTCATCCTACCAAGCAGGCTGATAGGTCAGCCATAGTCTATATGTGTTGCTCTTGTGGAGGAGGGCAGAAGGTCTGGAGGAAAGAGAGAGAAGCCTCTGCTCAAAACTGGCACAGTGACCCTTCCTGTCACAGTCCTTTTATCAAAGCAATTATATGACAGGGCCAAGTCCAAGGTCCATGGGGTGGAGATGCATACTCCACCTACTAGAGGTATAGCCTAGTCACATGAAACTGAGCAGAGTATATTTTCCTGTTATAGGGACAGATCAAAGAGTTGAAAATAATAGTCCTGCCCTATCACACCAATTAATTGAAAAAAGAAGATTTACCATGATTTACACCTGTTTTTGTTAGATGTTTTTAGTTCTCAGGTTATTCAATAGGTAATATAAGAGGAGAGTGCCTGTTTCGGTCATAGCCTCATTTAATTTAATTTTCCTAGAGCACTACAAAAGAGTTCTTCTACTAATCCCCACACTTAATATCTCCATCTGATCATGTATAGACACTAGAAGACATATTCATTCCATTATAGAAGATTTAGTGTTTCTTCTCTTCAATGCAAGATGTAGTAGAAATAGTTTTGGATCTTTTTCTTACAAACATGATTTTTAATTCAACTCAGGAATTACATAGTTAAGAGTATCTTGGGCCATTTACTGGAACTCCTGTCTCTATTTCTTCATGAATAGCATGAGAGTCTCAAAACCTTCTTTACTGAATTGCTCTGCAGATTAAACAAGATGACCTATATAAATTATCTACTATGACTCTCACAAACTTAATTTTGTTCTCCTTCTCTTAAATCTCCTCCATCATCCAAAGTAAACTATATCCAAATGCCTTCCTCAACCACCTTTAAGATCCTCCTGAGTTCATTGAGTTCCTTCTCTGAGCTCCTACAGTTTTCTAGAGAAAGGATCTATTAACTGCTCCTGGGTTCATGAATGGACTTCAGGACTGCCCTTCTCCCCTTTGGAATCAATGTAAAATGTGTATATGACCCATATACAGCTTTCTGGAGACAGACTACATAGCCTTTATCTGAACTTTAAAGTGCTGCAGGACCCAGAAAAGGTCCTAAACTATAGATCATAGAGGAACTGTATAGCTGGATCCTTGTCTTATACCACCCTGTCTGTTGGGTATTGCTTCATGTTATGAGCTCTCTTTCCCCATCTTAATTGTGCCTTTCTTGAGGGGAACAGACACATCTTCCATAGCTTATGTGTCTTCTACAACTTGTAGCACAGGCTGGATACTTGGCGATAATTCAAGAAATATTGCTAATTACTCATATAAGTATTCACCAGGGGTGAATCCAAAAGGTCAAACATTTAACAATAATGCTGAAAGCATGTAGAGAAAAAAATCAGTATAAACAAAAACAAGAAAAAATTCTAGTGGCAGCAGAGTCAGTCTTTCTGTGGCCTCATTTTGTCCTGGCTAAATGGTGCCAGCAGTCCTTTGCACCCTATCCTACATTATGCTATGCTGTGATAGAATCACATTTCCTTACTGACTTAAACCCATATCCTTACTGCATTTCCTGTAAGAAATGTGGAATATTTTAGTGTTCATGAGTATAGCCACAGGTTGAAGTGGGGAGAGCAAGGCCGTTGGAGAAAAAACATTTTGACAGTATGTTGGAATATAGCACAGTTCTGTTAGAGAACTCTTAGCTCTCTTTGCAAGAGGAGAATCTCCTACCTGTAGGTTGATGTTTGTGTGCAAATATAGTATGAAAGTTAGAATAAAAGAAGAAATAATGATAAATGAACTTTGCTTTTTCTTCCTTTTCTGGGAAGCAAAACAAATATAGGGTTGATATCATTAACCAAAATGATACATACCACCTAAAGACATCTTTTAGAAAATGAATTTTGAAACACATAAGGACTATTACATTACAGTAAATATTAGGTAGGCTTAGAGAAGAAAGAATGGTCAGTAAACTGTTCATGCAAGATGTAAGCATACTTCAAAAGTCAAGGAGCTCTTCTTGGTCCTGTGGTTCCTTCTTATCAGCTACAACTTCCAAGACTCAAGTCTTCAATTCCCCAAGGTTTTCAGAATGATTTTAGGGGACATCATCATCAAGCAGTGTGGCATTAGACACATTCTCCACATAAAAATCTGCATGCATGCATATTCTCAAGTCAATCCTCTAACACTTTTGGAGGGCCAGATTCCTTATGCCTAGCAACAATTCTATTTTTTGTGTGTTTTATCCTCCTTCTCAGCTTCCTTGCTAGGCTTTAGGGAATTAGCAGGATTTACCACCAATTGGATTGCAGAGTTCTTGGCCCAGAGCAAGGCTTGCTATCATCAGGTATGTAAAATCTTGCCCAGTGTAGTCAGAAGTTAAAATCAAACCTTCATAAACCTGCAGGACTTATGACCCTGAAAGCCCTGGGGGAGTTTCCTGGACCAGACCTCAGTGGAACTTTGCCCAAAACCCCAAATGGGAAATATATATGAACTGATTCTGTGCAGTGTGAAGGCTGAGGCAGCAGCAGAGCCCTTTTATAGACTGATACAATGATAGATTAGCACACATTTAATCCCAGGCTGGGGGTTTAGAGTAGTCAGTCTTCCCCAGACCCTCCTCCCTCTTTGTTAGTGTTAATAGTCTAGAGTACTGAGTTTAATGGTAATGGGCATTTTTCGTTTCTGACACAATTGTTCTATATTTAAGCCAATTACAAAGTCATTCCATAAAGAAAGGAAGGGCCTGTAGGACACTAGTGTGCCTGAAATTTGCTATAGGATTTTAGGGTTGGAGGAAATAAAAGGAGATTATGGATAGTTTCATAGTTATTTAGTGACAAAAAATAAACAACTTATCACATTTTAAAGTATCTAGGTATCACTGACTTCAAGAAAGCCTGCTCACATACAAATAGAGCAAATGGACTCCAGGCTATTATTCGTATTACAAAAATCCCCCTTTTTTTGGGGGGGGGGAGTAGGGTTTCCATAAAGGATACATCTGGTTACATTTAAAATATATCTGATTTGCAAATAGCCAATGGGTTGGTTCTTCAGGAACCAACTTAGTGTAAAAATCAAGTTACTTCACAAAATTATTAGAGCAACAAGATGCCATGATGAAAACTAGTTAAGATATAAACACAAAGTTCTTTGTCACAGTTTACGAGGGAGATAGGCATTATAGGCTGTGTTGAGAAAAGCTAGAGAAGCAGATGCATGTGGCTGAGTCTGTCAATCTGATGTCTGGTGTGTACAGTGTACATGTATTGAAGTTTTTTGATCATGGAAATGACCTAGCCACATACCCTACATAGAAAATTCAGAAGATACCAAAGATGTAGGATTTAGTCCCCTTTGTTAGATTCCATATCAGATTTTATATTCCATCAATGCTTAAGCACAAAACAAAAAATTAAGTTATAAGTCTCTGAAGGAGTATCAGAAACCCCCATTAGATAAAGAATTTGAATGGAAAATTCCTTGCAGTTTGATGGCAACAAGGCACCTAATACACCCTTCCCTGACTTCTAGATATTTTAAGTTGTCTGACTTGTAAGAAGTTCTAAATATCATCAATTGTACTCAAAGCCTTCTACATCCTATTCCCATGCTAGTGAAAAATGAAAAGTATAATTACATATAATATACATGGATCTGCCAGAAGACAGAAGCAGTGAACCTTTCTCCCCAAGGCATTGGGAAATTGCCCAGGGATCTCTTTAGTAGAGGAAGGTAGGCTGCACGAAGGCCTGCAATCCCCCTGATGTTTTTCTTCTGAGAGTTTTCTTCCCATCTCTGAGGAATGCTCTGGAAGTCATTAAGAGGAATGGAGGAAACCCTAGGATTTGGAGCTGTGCTGCTGTTAGAGTGGCAGTGGGAGCTCAGGTGCTCTGCTTAGAGAGCAGATCCCGGGTTCAGCTCCTGCATGGGCCTGAGGTCTCTGTCTGCTTGGGCTACTTTGCCCTTTAAGATTTAGATATAATTGTTATGAACCCCATGAAATACTCAGCGGTATATCTGGTGTCTTTTCTAACATATCTAGAGGTTCTTGGTGGTGGTGGTTGTGAACAGATGTATGTATGTGTGTGTGGTGGGCTTTCTTTTAGTATTCTGACTGAGTTCTTGGAATAAATTCTCTGGGGCATCATGACTTTTCTCTCCTGTTCCTTTCTTAGCACCATATCATCCCTCTGGAATCAATCCTAATCCCTTTTTATTTAAAGTACACTGACTGTGTATAGCAGCTGTACCAATGGTTGGGACAACAATTGAACAATATAAAAAACTGCAATGGAAAGTTGACATCCCTCTTTGTGAAGTGTTGTACTAATTCCAGAAATCAGGAATTTTTGTTCCCCCCATTTTTCTATCTGTCTCCAACTCATTCGTCCTTCTCCCTTCTCCTCTCCAGCTCATTCACTCCTGATTCCCCTCACCTCAAATTCCTATTTGTTTTATATAGATATCAATTTAACTAATTTTATGTCTTCATTCAAACCCACCTTAGTTTGTTCTTACATTCCCAGATAAACCCACTAAGCCTAAACAAAGATGGCTCTTTTTGCAACAAAATTCTTTTTAGTAAGAGTAACTATGTTCAATGAACTCTCATTTTCCAGCTTCTGTGCACAGCTATCAGTCAACAGTAAAATTGCTTTCTGAGCACCTATACAAGCCAAGATGTTGGGGCCTTTGAAACTCTACTTGCTCTGTGGGAATGTAAGAGCAGAGGTCCTTCTTCATTGAGCCACACCAGTCTCACAGGTAGAATTATAGAGGCCCTGGGATTTCTTCTCTCCCAATTCCATCCCTTCTGGGGAATAAAGAGTGGAATTGGGTTGAATACATAGGCCCTTCCTTCTCAGTTCTTTTCTAAAATCTCCTTGTGGTTCAAAGAAATTCCTGCTCCCTATTCCCTCTACCTTGCCACTTGC
Source organism: Glis glis (assembly GCA_004027185.1). NCBI lineage: Eukaryota > Metazoa > Chordata > Mammalia > Rodentia > Gliridae > Glis > Glis glis. Next base: position 84,550 of record PVJS01001939.1, on the reverse strand, counting down.
AAAGCTGCTCCTAAAAATCACTGCTATTCTCATCCAAATTTGGAACCTACATCTATGTGCAGTAGACCAGGCCCAGTTATGACATCTCTATTAAAGCACCTTAAAATGACTTTAAGTCCACACCCAACACTTCTATTAGAGCCAAGTGTAGGCTTTAAAAGTATGTTAGTCGGTCCATTTATTCCTAAATATTTCATGATTAAAGCTCTAAAAACTAGGAATAAGCTGGGTGTGGTGGCGCACGCTTGTAATCCCAGTAGTTGAGAGGCTGAGACAGGAGGATTACAGGTTCGAGGACAGCCTCAGCAACTTAGTGAGGCTCTCAGCAACTTAGTGAGACCCTGTTTCCAAATAAAAAAATTTAAAATCGGGCTGGGGGTGTAGCTCAGAGGTAGAAGGCTCCTGGGTTCCATCCCCAGTACCACAAAAAATAAAAATTAAAAAATTAAAACTAGGAATAGAGTTTTCTTTTGTGCTGACATGTATTTTATTGGGCATCTTTTTAAAAAAATTAAACCAGTTTTTCCCATATTGAAATGCTACTGTAGCCGGGCGTGGTGGTGCACGCTGGTAATCCCAGTACTTGGGAGGCTGAGACCGGAGGATCCGGGTTCGCAGCCAGCCTCAGCTACTGAGGCCCTCCGCAACTTAGTGAGACCCTCTTTCAAAATAAAGAATAAAAAAATAAGGCTGGGGGTGGAGCTTGGAGGTAGAATGCCCCTGGGTTCAATCCCCAGTGCCCCCCCCCAAAAAAAGAAAGAAATGCTACTGTAGTTGAGTTCTCTTATGTACTCTTGTCCTATTTCTGATTTAATAGTAGGCTAATAGACTTTTGCTATTAAGGATAAGTATTCCATTTCAACCACCACTTTTCTTTGTCTTTTGCTGATTACCATCCTTTGCTTAGGCTCTGAGACTTTCATCTTGCACTATTTGTTCTTTGTCCTTCAAAATTGCTCTTCCTGATGAACTCGTTCCACCCATCTGTGGACATCTATCATCTTCTTGGCACTTTCATTTTTTCTTTGCTTTTGAATTTTGTTTCCATTGCCAGCATAACCTTTTAAAATAACACTTTCAAACTTCTCAATGCCTTTGTACTCATCAAAAATTAAATACTAGCCTGGCATGGTGGCACACTCCTGTAATCCCAGTATTTGGGAGGCTGAGACAGGAGAATAGCAGGTCCCAGACCAGCAGGCATGGTAACTTAGTGAGACCCTGTTTCAAAATAAAAACTAAAAAGGGATGGGGGTGTAACTCAGAGGTAGAATGCCCCTGAGTCCAATCCCCAGTACCAATAAATAAATAAATAAATAAATAAGCACTTAGCAGAAAAAATAGAAATGGAAGCACCACTGTATAGCCTAACAAACAGAGCCTAACCCGTCCCAGTGACAGCAGCTGTGCAGAGCTCACAGTATTTGTCTTTGGGATATTACTTTGTTTATGATTTTGAAACTAAGCATGCTGAAATTTTGTAAATATATGATGCTTATATATCTCTTTTACTATTGAGGAGTTCTTGCTAGGCTCACCAGAGGCTGGGTCAGTGTGCAATGTTGGCCTGTGATACATAATTAGCATTCCTAAACAGACCAAATAATGTTATGTTCCTAGACGAAAGTATCACTACCAGTCTCAGTAGCATATGCAGGGAGGGAGGATGTAGAGTACACAGGGAAACACTTCAAGAAATGTTTCGTGAATATATGAATGTATCATTTTGAATCTCACTGTGATGTGTAATTACAATGCACCAATAAAAATTAAGAAAAAATTGTAAAGAAAAAAATTAGCATTCCTAATTGAATATCTATTCTGAGATTAACTCACTAATCCTATACTTAAGTGCAATTTCTTCCCAAGGAGTCTCCTTCTCAGGTGCTGGCAATAATTTACTCTGTCTTTCTTTGGTCACTCAATCTCTGATTCAGTGGGGTGTGGAGAGAGGAGGTGGAGTAGGTATTTAAATATTTCTGCTGAAGTTTCCTTTTTCTCTCTTCCAGGAGGCCTAGATGTCTTCATGCACACACCTTTTCTGGTGGCCATACTGCTTATCCCAGGATTCCCAAGAAAGATTTCCAGATTAAATTCCTCATCATGATCTTTCCTAGAGTGATAAGAGTTAACATCAGGACTTGCAAAGTTTTCCCTCCATTTCTTTTTAGACTACACAGTCCCCAAGGGTGAAATGCACCTGAAGATTCATTGAAACCTCTGCTGTTCCACTCTCTTCCCATCCCAGGGGAATCACAGAGAAACTAAGAGGGGAGACAGAGTGGTCTCAGATGAAAACTTGGCTTGGGCTGCTTGATACACTCAGAGACCTCAAAAGATTTCTGTTTTACTAATTTTATAGGATTTTGCCCTATAACTTAACCCAAAAGATGCCAAGTCTTTACAATAAATGGTTACCCTGGAAACCCAGGGAAACCCAGGATAAACCCAGAGTATGAAATCATTGTTTAGAATGTCTCTGGCCTGCTCTTCTAATTCTCAGTTAACTCTATTTGGACAGGCTCTCTAGTGCTGAGGAGGAGGCCTGAAACCACATGGACTTCATAGGCAGGCAAGGCAAGCTATTGCAGAGGGGACCCAATTTCCAAACTTCAGTTTGGAAGGTATCACACGCACATTTGTGAGACCCATTTTCTTTCTCTTTTCTTTTTATTGGTACATATTAATTATACCGAGTGGTGGGTTTCATTGTGGCATAGTTAAATACACATAAAAATGTCATTTGGCCGATTTCACTCCCCAGTACCTCCCTACTCCATCCCCCTTATCCTCTTCTACCTTAATGGTCTCCCTGCACTTTTGTGGCAGCCCTTTTCCCCCGTTTTTTCTCTCTAGGTTCCACATATGAGAGAAAACATATATTTTACTCTGAGTCTGACTAAATTGGCTCAAAATTACGGTCTGTGAAACCCATTCTTGTTTGAGGAATTATTGCACAGCATCAGCCCACATTAAAACAACAACAACAAACAAACAAACAAGAAAGAACAGTAAGACAGCTATTTACTGCCATCATTGTGATTAGCATTTGTATAGCATATTTTTTGTCCTACTTTTACTCTGTATCTTTAAAATAAGGTTTATCATAGTCGATTTTGCTTTTTTATTTATTCTGAAAACCTCTGCCTTCTGTAGTTTACATCATTCACAATTAAGATGATTATTGATCTAATTGGATTTAAGTCGAGCATCTTATTATTTGTTTTTATGTATCACATCTGTTCTTTCTTCCTTGTTTTTCCTCATTTTTTGTCTTCTTTTGGATTAATTGAGAGTTTTTCATGATTTTATTTTATGGCAACTATTGGAGATTAAAGCTTATTAGCTAGACTTTGTTAATTTTGTCTTTGGTATTTCTTTTAAACTTTTCACTTTTTATCTTAAAATGATATTATGCCATTTTGCATATAATGAAAAAACCTTACAACAATATATTTTCATTTCTATTGTCTGTACTTTGGCTATTGTGGTTATACATGTCATAAAACCTACAATACTTTGTTCTTATTTTTACTTTAAACATATGTATGCTATAAATCACACATTTCATTGTTCCTAGATTTGCTTTATCTCTTCGGCAAAATAAAAATAGAAAAATTTAAAATATCTATCCGCATATCTCCTGTTGCTGGTGTGCTTCATTCCTTAGTGCAGATCCAAGTTGCTAGCTGCTGTCATTTTCCTTGCTCTTGAGAATGCTTGTAACAAATCATGCAATGCAGACTGTCTGGAAATTAATTCTATTTTTTAATCCAAAATAGTATTTTCTTCAATTTTGAAAGATATTTCTGCTAGATTTAGAATTATAGATTGGTAAGTTATTTTTTTTTCTTTTCAACTTTCAGAATGTTGTTCCACTGTCTTCTGGTTCAAATAGTTACTGTCAAGAAACCTATTATTTTCTTTCTCTAGTTCCACTTAGAGAATGTCTCTTTTATGCTGGCACTTAAGATTTTTCTTTAATGTCTGCTTTTTAAGAAAATTGCTTACTATGTGCCTTGAACAGGTTTTTGCTTTGTTTTGGATATATATATATATATATATATATATATATATATAGATTCTTCTTTGGGCTCATTGAGCTTTGTGTTGTCATCAAGTTCAGAAAAATCATAAAAATTTCTTCTAAAATTTTTATTCATTCACTCATTTTTCTTCAGAGACCCAAAATATGTTGTTGTCTGTCTCACAGATCATTGAGATATATTAATTCTCTTTCTATGGTACTGGGGATTGAACCCCTGGGTATTCTACCTCTGAGCTACATACCCAGCCCTATTTTTATTTTAATTTTTAAATTTGGAAACAGGATCTCACTGAGCTGCATAAGGCCTTACTAAGTTGATGAGGGTGGCCAGGAACCTGTGATCCTCATGTCTCAGCCTCCCAACTACTAGGATTATAAATGTGCACCACCACACCCAGCTACATTAATTCTTCAAACTTTTTCCTCATTCCTGGCTTCATTTGGGTAATTTGTATTACTGCATCTTCAATTTTACTAATTTTTCCTTTGAAGTGTCTAATCCTTTTTGTTTTAGATATTGTGGCATTTTTATAGATGCTCTTTTGGCTTATTTTTATGTCTTCCATTTATATTCTCACTATGTTATGTGTCTTGTTAAATATTTGAATGTGAAGTAGCTAATGTTTTGATTGCAATTCCATCATTTCTATCACTTGTTGGTCTTTCTATTGAAAAATTTTTATCTTGGTTATGGGTCTCAAGTCCCTGCTTCTTGGTATTTTTATAAGCTTTTGTTATGTGCTAATCATTGTGAATATTATTTCATCAAATCTCTGGATTTTATTATCATCCTTTAAAGAGTGTTAGCCTGTCTTCTCGTGTTCAGTTCAGTTTGTAACCTATTTTGTTTCTCTTGATATTAAAAACGTGTCAGAGTGATTCTAGATTATCCTATACTTTAGGGGCATTTTAACCCCTTTCTAAAATGTGCCTTTTCTGGGGTTTCTACTAAATTCCTGAAGTGATCAAAACCCTCTACCTTCTATGGCCAGGTACAGAACACCTCCCAGCCATAGGTGAGCTCTGTGAACCATTAATTCCATAGCTCTTGAGCTGCTGCTTGCCAAGCCTCCTGAATTTTCACTCTATGCATGCAGATCTCAGTATTCGGTTATGATGCGGGGAACCCCTGTGCAGACTTCTGAAGCTATTCCTGTGTAGGTCTCTACTCCCAGAACGTTCCCGTGCAACCTCCAATCACCTTAGACTCCCTGAGGTCTGATCTCTGTCTCTAATAAGTCTGCCATGCTCTGCATGGGATGCTTATCCCCCCTCCATGGTCTGCAGTACACTTTCAGGCAGAAAGCAAGCATGCTTTTAGGAATCATCTCTTGTTTCCTTTCTCTCAGAGATCAGAATCCTGCTGTGCCCTTTGGCCAGTGGATGAAAAAAGCTATTTCATCCCTCCCCCCTTGTTTTACAGTTATCTACTTGGGGTAGGAAAATCAAAACTTTGCTTTTTCTTCATGGCTCAAAGTAGGCTTTGCAGCTGTGATTAAGTTCAGGTTCTTGATGCAGAGACATTATCCAAATGGGTGCAATGTAATCACAGGTTTGCAAGTGAAAAATGGAGGTAGGAGAGCCAGAGTCAAAGAGGGGGATGCGATTACAGAAGCAGAGATTGGAGTGGTGTAGTCATGAGAAAATAAATTTTTGCATCTCTAGAAGCTAGAAAAGGCAAGGAACAGATTCTCCCTTAGAACCTGCAGAGGAACACAGCTTTGCCAACATCAAGACTTTGACTTGTAAGACACATTTCAGACTTCTGAACTCTAGAACTGTAAGTAAATCGATTTATGTTGCTTTATGCCACTGTTTGTGGGGTCTTTGTTATAGCAGCCATAGGAAAAGAATACAGTTTTTAAAAAAGACATAGTCACTGTCTTCAAGGGCACTCTTAGGAATGCTTAAACATTCTCAGTGTGACTATGTTAACCATTTTCAATTCAGTGTTCTTTGTGCTTCATTAATAGTCCCTGATTGTCAGGCATTGGTGCCTCACCAATCACAATTTTTAAAAATATAACTTCATATCACTTGATATAAACTTCTGGGTTAGCTTAAAGTGAATCTCCCTAGTGCTAATAACTTCAGCCTCTCCCTAGGCAAATATATTTGTAAAAATTATGAGATTGAGAAACATACTCTTTTTGTTTTGGATTAAAACATGCCCATACTTACCAAAATTATTCTTCCACATAAACCCCCAGAAATTACTTACCAAATCATCAGTGATGCATATCAGTATTTGGGGACACCCAGCCTTACTGTGCTCAGCATTTAAAAGGATTTTCATATCATGGAGGTATATGCTGGGGACTGCAGCTTGCTTCAGTGAGGTGTGGGTGAACTAGCATGATTACCAACCAACACAGCAGCAAGGATGCAAAGATACTAGGAACTTGGTTCCTTGCTTATGTATGATGCAATTAGACATCAGTATTTAATCATCTCAACTAAGAGCTTGTAGATATATGTAATTTGGAATAGGAACACAGGCAGCCTCTCTCAGTCACTCCATGTTAATAGTTTTCTTGAATGAAGAACAGTGAAAAGGAAAAAAAAAACACTTAAAAATGATTTTATATCAGAAGGAGCCGGGCGTGGTGGTGCACGCTTGTAATCTTAGTACTTGGGAGGCTGAGACAGGAGGATCGCAGGTTTGCGGCCAGCCTCAGCAACTTGTGAAGTCCTCTGCAATTTAGTGAGACCCTGTTTTGAAATAAATAAAAAATCGGGTTGGGGCGGGGCTCAGAGGTAGAATGCCCCTGGGTTCAATCCCCAGAACCACACACACACACACACAAAAATGATTTTATGTCAGCATTCAAACTCCTGGAATTTGGTGTTGATTTAGATAAACTTTCCAAATTTTGACATGTCCTAAATAAAACAGTATGCTAGGGGCTGGTGAAGACACAGACCAACTGAACATGTGATGTACATCCTCTCCAAATTTTCACATATAAGATTGAGTTGGAACAGCATATAGGAGGCTGTAGATCGCAGCTTCAGAAATTACACAGCTGGTCAGACCAGGCCTAACTGAACTTGGCATAGTTTAAAGGGCTGTGGTTTTCTAACCGTCCTCCCTCTTGGCCACCATACAGGTTAAGACATTCTTAGCAATCTCTGAACTACATGTGCCACATTTATTTTTCCACCTCATGGACCTCTTCTTTTTCATAACTAATGTACGCCATAGCAACCATAGTGAGGAAGATATCACTGTGTCCTCAGCTTTCCCCTCTTGATGTATTTTAGCAGAAAGAAGACAAGAACCATAAACCTAGATTACCGTCTAGTCTGGTCACATACTCACTTTATGAACTTAAGCAATGTCCTAAACTTTTGTGAGCCTTTCTTCCTTTATCTACAAACTGGCAATTAAAACACCTTAAGTTGTTTGTAGCTCAAATAAAGTTATACTATGGGCAAAGGCAAAAATTCATGTGAAAACTATCTGTAGAGTGTAAAGTGCTTCTCTGCCCCATTGCTGTTTTGAGACACATTGTTCTCTGGCATCTCTTTAGACAAATTGTGTGTGTGTGTGTGTGTGTGTGTGTGTGTGTGTGTTACTGGGGATTGCGCCCAGGAGCATTTTACCTCTGAGCTCTACCCCCAAACCTATTTTATTCTTTATTTTGAAACAGGGTCTCACTAAGTTGTGGAGGGCCTCACTAAGATACTGAGGCTGGCCACAAACCTGTGACCCTGTTGTCTCAGCCTCCCAAGTACTGGGGTTACAGGCGTGGGCCACCACACCCAGCTTAGACAAATATTCTAATTAGTAATTCACTTTTACAAATATGGAGAAGAGTGGGAAAATATCAGACCAATATCAGAACAATGTGTCTTAAGAGTCTCAGATAGTTTCATTTAGAATCAAGACTTTCGGCCGGGCGTGGTGGCACACGCTTGTAATCCCAGTACTTTGGAAGGCGGAGACCGGAGGATCCGGGTTCGCGGATAGCCTCAGCTCTCTCACTCTCTCTCTCTTTCTCTCTCTCTCTCTCTCTCTCTCTCCTTAGCGAGGCCCTCCGCAACTTCGTGAGACCCGGTTTCAAAATAAAGTATAAAAAATAGGGCTGGGGGCGTAGCTCAGAGGTAGAACGCCCCTGGGTTCAATCCCCGGTACTGCAAAAAAAAAAAAAAAGATCATCTGACCACTGCCTTCCTCTCTGACTTCATTTCCCTGTGGCTTGCACCTTTCTAGCCACACTAGTTTCTGATATTTCCTCTTCCACGTCACAGACTGCGTGGCTTATACTTTGCTTTGACTGGAACGCTCTTCCTTTCGCACAGCTGGCTCCGTTTCTTCATAAGGTGAGTGTAAACCTCACCTTCTCAGAGCCCCTTTCCCCAGTTGCTTTGTCTAAAGGGCTCCTCATGTTTCATAATTCTTTATCACATAATTCTCTATATTTCTTTCATATGGCTGCTGATAAACTGTAATTAATCTGTGTGTTAATTTGATAGCCGGCTTATTGTCTTTTGGTATTAAAATGTAAACTCCATAAGGAAAGGGGCAATTTCTCTTCAGACATAAAGGTCAACAAAGTAGGCATTTATTCTGCCAAAAACCAAATGGGTACTTTTTGGAAAGGCATTAAACTGTGGAGGGTGAGTTTAGTGAGAGATTTGAATTGTCTTCTGGATTTCTGTTTAGGAGGATGTGGTCCTCTAGGGAGCTGACACTTTATTTTTCCTAAACACCCTGGGCATCTAGCACAGCCTGGCATGCAGCTAGACCTCGGTCTATTTGGGTTTGTACTGGATGAAACCTGCCTGTTGTCCATAATGAACTGCCCAGTGAAGACCTGGCTGTTCCCTGGTTCAAGGGAGCGGGCCCTCATGTTGGCCTCACCACCTGCCCCAGAGACTCACGCTCTGATGATGCTCCATACCTGGGAATACTTTTTCCTGCCCCCACACAATCCTCCTGTGTGTAGATAGCAGGGTCTTCCCACCTCCCATACTACTTACTGAAGGGGATACTTAGGAGAACTTGTTAAAAATAAAAATAGTGGATGATAACACAGTAACATGAGCTAAAACGTATCGTATAACATGCATCAGGTACTATTCCAAGAGTTTTGCACATATTAACTAATTTAATCCTTAAAATAACCTGCTAAGGTAGGTTACAATTACTTCTTACATTTTATAGCTGAGGGAACTGAGAGATTGAGGGGTGAAGTAACTCGTCAGTGATGGAGCAGGGACTCAAGCCCGGCAGTGAGGCTGAAAGATTCTAGGCTTAGCTTCCAGCTATAAACATCGCAGTCTGATACGCCGATCTTCCGGGCTTATCATCAGCCTTCCTCAGGCCAGATGGTATACTTAGCCTTTAACTGAACGCTTAATGTTTCATTTACATAAATAACACATGAAATAAATTCTCCTGCAAGGCAATTAATGCAGTCAAATAAAGAAAAAGTCCCCTGTGACCATCAACTGCCCCTTCCTCCTTCTGATAGTCATTGCACCAAATTTTATGTATACCCTTCTTTTTTTGGGGGGGTATTGGGGATTGAACCCAGGGGTGTTCTACCTCCGCGCTACACCCTGGCCCTATTTTTTTTATACTTTTTATTTTGAAACCGGGTCCCACGAAGTTGCGGAGGGCCTCACTAAGTAGAGAGAGAGAGAGAGACAGGGAGAGAGAGAGAGAGAGAGCTGAGGCTGGTTGCGAACCCGGATCCACCGGTCTCCGCCTCCCAAAATACTGGGATTACAAGCGTGAGCCACCACGCCCGGTTTATACCCTTCTTAATGATTACTTACACATTTATGTGCACGTATGTGCCAATAGAAAATACAAAATATTGCTGTGGTCCCTTTTTCAATTGTACATATATAGTAACATGTACAAATAATTTTAATTATATATATTATGCCCTTCCACTGATAACACATACTTAGGTGCATTACAGGGTTGATATTCAGCCGGAACCCAACAGTATGGCCATGCCTATAGTTGAAATTCTGAAACACATCTGCATTATTTGGCAAACAGGCCCTGCTGTTCTCCTGTGGTCAAGACCAACCATTAGATATACTCAGCACAGTACCTAGGGCCCACGATACCCTCTGGAGCTCACAACAATGCTTTAATTAAAAAAAGAAAAAATTAATATAATAATAATATGAAAATATAAACATAAGAATAATTTGAATTAATGAGTCCAGGAAAGATTGTACTTGTCTTTGTACCAACACAGTCATAAACCATAACTTTTGGTACATTTTATGGAGAATATAGTCCATGAAGATAAAGGTAGGTAGTACTGTATCTGGGGCCCCATCTCCAGCAAGGACATGGTCAGTGCCTGGCAAAACTGGGTCTCCTGAGTCCTCTCCCCGTGTTTAGGCTGATGTCTATTAGAACTGGTCAAGGTCATTCTACAGCTATGGATTGAATTTTTGAATATCACTCATAGCCATGTGTATTCCAAGGTAAAAAATGTGCTGTCTCATGCAGGGATGTTTCTGAGGCAAGCAACAGAAATCTACATCAATGAGATTAAGCAAAACTGTGTACGGGAACCTGAAGCAGAACAGCCAGGCCTCGTGAAGGCCTGGAAAACTATTAGGAAAGTTGCCATAAATCCACGTGGCCCATCCCGCCCCCTCTTCACTTCCCTCAGCCTTTCTGTTTCATCCTGTCTTTCTCTGGACTAGGCTTTCACTTCTCCCTTGAGCTCTGTCATTAATGAACTCACCTCCCACATAAGAGCTGTGTTTCTCATTTCAAATTCTTACATGGGACAAAATCTATTTGGCCTAGCTTAAGTCAGATGTTTTTTGCTCATCTAAAAAGTTAGGGCCAGAGGCCAAGGACATGGCAGCAGAGGTGGATCTGGTGGAACTTGCATAGACACTCCAAGATGTTGTCATCCTATCTGTTGATTACCCAGTAACACACCCTTCTGCCGATACACACACTGCCATTGATGCCCTTGCCTAAACAACCACTTCATAAACATCTCCAAATGCACTCCCTGCATTCCCAGGGGCAGCAGCTCATAGTCCCTTCCAGCCTGAGCCTGCAGAGATCATGCCAGGGGCAGAGGCTCTCAGAGTTCACAGTCTCCTTGATGATCTTTGCTCCCGGGCCCAAATCAACTACTCACCAACTGGTTGGCCAAATAATAAATGTGATTAAAAGTGGAAATGTTAAATATATAGGCAATCTTTGTATATTTTAGCAGCTAACACAGAAGGACAGGTGGAGATGAAAGTCCTATTTCCCCAACTGGTTAAAAGGATTATTTTCAGTTTAGAGGAAAGTATACACTAAAGAACATTATGAAAGTTTGCCCTTAGATACTTTTCAGATTTGCAATGAAAATATTGAGGAATCAATTGCTTTGTCACAGAAGTTGACTTTTTCTTCCAAAGTATTTTCTTATCTTCCTTAAAATGAACTCGCTTTAGTTTAGCCTGTCTCAGTACTGTAATTTGGGTTCTGAGAGCTATCATTTTGTCTTAGTTAGTGGCATGAAGAGCCACAAATCTTTTTACTACCTTAGGATCAAATCAACAAAGCGTCACTGATTGCTCTGGAGAATCTGTGGTTTTCTCCTGACATCCACTCAGAGAGAAGGGAGAACTGACCCAGCAGAGGAGACTTGACCTCCCGTGACATGTGGGAGACTGAAACGTGAGCTCCAAGCGTATGCAGCTAATAAATCAAAGATGGGAAGGGGATCAGCATTGAATAAGGACAGAGCGTATAGGTTTGGAGGACTTCGTTTCTTATTAGAAATGAAAATTTGGGAGAATGGCTCAATCTGACTGCATCATGAAGCTGAATGGAGGAGGGTTTTTTTTTTTTTTAATTATCCATACATAGCTAAAGATGGTACCATAGTTTTAATGGGGAAGCAATTTGTAAGATAAAACCTAGGACTTACAAAATTTATAATCTAATAGTCTATGGAGAATGCAACTTAACCAAAAAGATGATGATAACACTTGAAAATAATTTTTAAACTTTCATTTAAATAATTTTCCTTCTGATATGAACTGTTTATATATACAAGCCATATTACACAAACCAAAAAAGAAAAAAATCCCAGCCTGTCCCCACAACACAGATGGTACCACATAACTCTGTAATGAAGGTTAATGTTTTAGGATAAAGTCTTGGTGGAAGTATTTCTTTTTTGTTTTCCCATGAGGCCAGAGGAATATGGGAATGTATGTAACACTGTGTAAGGCCACATGTGCTGCAGCGACTTGGCACAAGGCAGCTGGCTTACAGGTGCTCTGGCAAGTGGTGCTGGGAAGGCGTCTTTGCTTTTGTATTTCTAATATCATGTGAACGAAATGATTTTAATGTGTTTTCTGTGCTGGAGCAGTTACTGCAGGCATTCCCCTTGGGCTGAGCATTTTGTCTTTGAATGTGGTTTCCAGAAACAGGTGACAGTTCCGTTTTTCCTTAAGAAGATCCTTTGTTCTGGGCCATGCCAGGGATGGCTAATTGCCACTTTCTTTTCCTTTCCATCAGAACTGAAGGAAAACTTAGACAAAAGAGACCAAAAAGTGACCTTAGAAAAGGTAAATTCAGCAACGCAGTTCTAGTAAGATGATTTGGGCCAAGGCACTTGGGTCACAAATGATTAGCAAAACCCTTTACAAACGATGAGGCAGTTATACACATTGTTTGTCTCTTATCCAGAAATATCTCAATGTTTGTTTTTTTAATTAAATGTACACGGATATTGCTGCTGGAATGCAATCAGCCTGCAGGAAGATGAATGACACAGCCAAACGTAAACTAGGGGTGTCCGGAAGGTGTTTGCCTCACCTGGATGCCTTGCTGCTCTGTCTGAAGCAAATCTGTCTGGAGCATGGCCATCTAAGGCTGCCTTTTTACCATGCAAAATAAAGAGAAGAAGGAGAAAAAAGAGCTACCCACGGAACTGTGCTGAAATAAAACTGTTCTTCGTTAGATTCTGACCATTCCCCATTGTGCATTCTCGTCCGATGATGTAAAGTCGTTGGGGTGTGGGAAGCCATACCATGAAGCACAGGAAATAGTTTAAATCTTTGGAAATGTTTTAAGGTTAAATAAATGGAGAAATGACTATAGTTAAAGTTGCCAACCACTTCAGAGTAATTTTTACTGGCAGATTTTTTTTTTCCATTTTCAGTTTCCTCTGAAAACATACATAACCAAAGTGCACTGGGGTGGCCTGCTCCCTGGGTATAACACAGGCTTTTTAAAGAGGAGGTTTCCCTTCTTTGATTTCTTTAAGCTCAGGCTTTGGCAGCTTTCTGGGACACCTGTCACTGAGTTAGGTACATGTGACTGACATGAAGGTGTGACTGTGATGTTTAGGTGGATGGTGATAAGCTGGTGAGATTTCAGGGGCTTTGGTGAATATCTATTATTACCTTCAATAAATGCAACATGTCTAAGCTATGTAGGTGGAATTGTGACACCTGTCTTGTTAACTTTTCAGATATGACAAGTGCAAGGAAATCATGGGATGTTGGTTTTAATAACAAAATTTGAATTCAAATCAAGACACAAAGAGAAGCTCATTAGCTGAAAGTGCTTGAAAAAATGGCACTGTTCCCTAAGATAGAAGTGACCAACATGATTATTTGGCCTAAAAATGGCAGTTTGTATGTGATCTTCATGACCACCAACTCCTGATGGTGTATGGTCCCTCCCTCCCTCCCTCCCTCCCTCCCTCCCTCCCTCCCTTCCTTCCTTCCTGATTGAACTCAGAGCTTGGCACATGCTAGCCATGTACTCTTCCACTGAGCTACACCCCCAGTCCATTTTATTTTAGTATTTATTTTATGACAAGGTCTCACTAAGTTGTTCAAGTTGGCCTCAAACTTCAGATCCTCTATGTAGCACCGTGCCCATTCCAAACCATGTTTCTTGTTGCTCTTACTTTCCTGAAATATCCTGACATGTGCCTATTTGGTCTCTGAAGAGAAAGGCGGGAAGGCAAAGGAATTAATTTTAAGATACTTTGTGTTATAGGCCAGGTTCTTAGTTGGAACTCTGTACATGTCATTATTCTGGTTTATGGCACAAATCACATATTATTATAGCTATGATTTTTTTTTTTTGCGGTACCGGGGATTGAACGCAGGGGCGTTCTACCTCCGCGCTACGCCCCCGGCCCTATTTTTTTTTTATAACTATGATTTAATGTTACTATTAGTTCCACTACTCTATTAATTCCTCAGGGTAATCCATTATGTTGAACTCTCTATTCTTGGTATCTGTCCTATAAATAATAGCTGGCTCTTAATTAATGTTTGTTGAACAAATAAAAAATAAAAGGTAAATATAAGGTTAAAATAAGGCTGGGTAATTTTGTCAACCTATTACTATGCCAAAGTATTTTTTAAAGAATAGCTTTATTGAGATAAAATTTGTATATCATAAAATTTACTTTTTCAAAAGGTACAGTTCATCAGTTTTTAGTATGTTAATAATGTGCAACTATCACCACTCCCTTGTGTTTTAGAATGTTTATCATTTCAAAAACAAATTCTATACCCATTATTATTCATTCTCCATACCATCCTCCTCCCAGATGTCTGCTTCCTTTCTTTAGCATAATATTTGAAGGTTTCTCTAGGTTTAACCATGAGTCAATATTTCATTCCTTTTTATGACTGAGTAATACACCATTGTATGGACATACCATATTTTCTATCAGCTCATGGACAGTTTTGATGCTTCTACTTTGTGGCTATTATGGATAGTGCTGCTATAAATATTCATATATAAATTTTTACATAGACTTGCATCTTCAATACCCTTATTGACAAAAATAAGTACATATTTTGTGATTCTAATGGCATAAAATGTCCAGACTAAGGCATATCCATAAAGACAAAAGGATTAGTGTTTGCTATGGCTCAGGAGGAGGAGGAGGAGGGTATATAGAATGAATGCTAGTGTTTTCTTTTGAGTTGATAAATCTCTAGGTCAAATGGTAACTAACTTTTTGATGAACTGTCAGACTATTTTCCAAAGTAGCTGTATCATTTTACAAACCCACAAGAAATGAGGGTTCAAAATTTTCTACATTTTCTTCAATAATTGTTATTATCTATCTTTTTTGTTGTAGCCATGTTAGTGTGTATGTGTGTAAAGTAGTATCTTGTTATGTTTTTGACTTGCATCTCCCTGATGACTAATGATGCTGAGCATCTTTTCATATACTCATTGGCCATTCATATGTCTTCTTTGGAGAAATGTTTATTAAAA
Source organism: Glis glis (assembly GCA_004027185.1). Taxonomy (NCBI): domain Eukaryota; kingdom Metazoa; phylum Chordata; class Mammalia; order Rodentia; family Gliridae; genus Glis; species Glis glis. Next base: position 69,251 of record PVJS01001939.1, on the reverse strand, counting down.
TGCTTTCCCCAATTCTAAATTGGCTCATTTTTATTGCTTAGCTTTAAGAATTCTTTATATATTCTGGATAAATTCCTTATCAGATATATGATTTTTTAAATTGATTTTCTAATCTGCAGGTTGAATTTTCATTTTATTGTTTGTGTCCTTTGAGGCATAAAAGTTTTTTAATTTTAATGAAGTCCAATGTATCTAGTTTTTCTTTTGCTTGCTTGTGCTTTGGTTGCCATATTTAAGAAACAAGTACGTAGTCCCAGATTGCAATTATTTATACCTACGTTTTCTTTAAGAGTTGTATAGTTTTAGTTTTTAAATGTATATCCTTAATCTCCATTTTTTTTAATTTTTTTTTTTTTTGCAGTACCGGGGATTGAACCCAGGGGCGTTCTACCTCCGCGCTACACCCCCCGTCCCTATTTTTTATACTTTATTTTGAAACCAGGTCTCACGAAGTTGTGGAGGGCCTCACTAAGTAGAGAGAGAGATGGAGAGAGAGAGAGAGAGAGAAAGAGAGAGAGAGAGAGAGAGAGAGAGAGAGAGACAGGGAGAGAGAGAGAGAGAGCTGAGGCTGGCCGCGAACCCAGATCCTCTGGTCTCCACCTTCCAAAGTACTGGGATTACAAGCGTGTGCCACCACGCCCGGCTCTTAATCTCCATTTTGAGCTAATTTTTGTATTTGGAATGAAGTAAGAACCATTATTTGGTGTTCCCATGTTGTTCTTTTGCATGTGGATATTCAGTTGACCAAGTATGTTTTCAATGTGGAGTGAATATATCAGCAAAAGTTGAGTGCTAGTTGAGAATATATAAAACCTCAATAATTCAGATTCTAATATATTTAAAACTAAATGATAATTTTGTTATAGACCTTTATGTTAATTAAAAAATACTTTATGAAGATAATTACTAACAAATAGAATTAGCGGTAATGTTAGTATATAGAGAAAATTCTTCTCTGCGCCCATTCACTCTAGACTATTACTTATAATATGTGCATTCATTTGTTTTAAAAGATTTTGAGCACTTTGGTTTACTTGGGTTAAGTTGCATAGAATAGAGATGTTCATCATTACCCTTAATAAAAAAAGGAATTTGCTGGAATGAGTTGAAAGGCCATCAGAATCCAGGTCCGGTGCCCACACCTTTGGGAAGGCTTTTCCTTAGTTCAAGTTTAAGAAGGAAAGGAGGCTTTTTGGTACAATGAAATGTAAAAACTGTATAGGAAGGGGAGTCCCCATTCTGTCTTGTGTCCTATTTTTTCTTTAGATGTGTCATCCTGAGATCAGAGTGTCTTCATGGCTTTCCTCTTCTCTCTATTCTCAGGAATGCAATCATTTCCATTCCAGCAATGGAAACAGCACAGAAGAATAGAAACAGAGAACTTAGAAGATGTGTGCTTCATGGAACAGATAAGTGGTTAAAAAAAAATAAGGGCTATGGAAAGGATCCAAAAGAGAAGCTCTACCCTGATTAGAAGATGACTATGGTATACCCCCAAAGTTAGAATTAGGGTCCCATGTTATAGGAAGACTAGGAGCACAGGACTGACTTCCCCCCACCTTGCCAACTCTGAATGGGTTCAATTTTATTTTTTGATGCAATAGTGAGAAATCACTGGTACACATTTGTTGGTTTTATTTGTGTCTGCCTGACTATTTTCTTTTCTGCATATAGAGATGTGGGTTGGGGGCAAACAGTGGGAGGAGATGCATTTCCCTCTCTAATCAGGTTGGGTGCCTAACTTCCATCAGTGAGGTATTTAAAGAGAGCCATTAGCTAACCAGGTATTCTATTTTCTCCCTGACTCTTCTTTCTGCCCTCCATACTTGTCTCTGAGTTAAGAAGCACTACCACTGGTTGCATCAATACATCTGGGAAATTATCTTTTTGAGACTTGCACATCTGCTTCTCACTAAGCTGCTTTATTTTCTTCTTGCTTCTGACTTTTCCTATTCACTCTCTCTTCTATGTAATTTCTCTGAATTATAGATTCTGCATACTTACAGTTATAATCTCTCACAACAACTTGGTATAACCCCTGTCACCCTTGATTCTACTTCATAGTCCCAGTGCTTTCCTTCTCTTTCAGTCTTACTGCTCATTTCACATTTCTGTAAGAAGGAATTGGGCTAGTCCAGCTCAGCCTTTTGCACCAGACCTCCTCTTCTTTGCCTCATCAGAATTTTTCAGGGAAGGAGGTGTTGGCAATTGAGCCTAAGGCCTCATGCATGACCACATTCAGATGGCTTGTCTTTGGCTCTCTAGCTTACCCAGCTGTGGTTGCATATTGGGCTCATGTGGCTTACAATAGTCTATCTAAAGGCCAAGGGGGAGGGTTGGCCACCTAGAAGCATCCATGCACATGGAAGCCTTATGATTTCCAAATCTAGTAATTACTTGTTATGGGATAGAAGATAAATACACTTAACTTCTGGGTAAGTATGTATAAATGAATGTAGACATATTCATTTAATTTAAAAAATATATAGTAATTTGATCATTCAAATTCACTTAATTCAACCATTTCACAAATTCTCCAATGAGTTCCAATTAGTGAGGTTTTTATATCTTTAAGAGCTTAATAGCCGGGCGTGGTGGCGCACGCTTGTAATCCCAGTACTTTGGGAGGCGGAGACCGGAGGATCCGGGTTCGCGGCCAGCCTCAGCTCTCTCGCTCTCTCTCTCCTTCTCTCTCTCTCTCTCTCTCTCTCTCTACTTAGTGAGGCCCTCCGCAACTTCGTGAGACCTGGTTTCAAAACTAAAGTATAAAAAAAAAAATAGGGCCGGGGGCGTAGCGCGGAGGTAGAACGCCCCTGCGTTCAATTCCCGGTACCGCCAAAAAAAAAAAAAAAAAAAAAAAAAAAAAAAAAAAAAAAAAAAAAGAGCTTAATTATTGTAACCAACCACATCCTTTAATACCTTTAATATTATAGAAGAACTGGGACTCTGTTTTTTCTATTTTTCTCTAGGGTTTCTTTATAAGCAGTTTTTTCCCCCTCTATCTTCTTCTTCTTCTTTCTATGGAAGGAAGTTCTTTTAAGGGTAAGCATGTATCATAGACTGAATTGTGCGCATCCCTAATTCATGAGTTGAAGCCCTAAGCTCCTAAGTGACCATATTTGGGGATAGGGTCTTTTGAAAGATAGTAAAGATTAATTGAGGTCATAAGGGTGGTATCCCAATCCTAAGGACTGGGACCTTAGAAAGAAGAGACACCAGTGCTTTCCTCTCCTGTATGAACAGAGAAGAGACCATCTGAAGACACAGAGAAGGCTGCCCTGTGTAAGCCAAGAAAAGAGGCGCTATGATCTGAATGTTTGTGACCTCCCAATATTAGTATCCTAAAACCTAATCACAGTGCAAGTGTTAAGAGGTAGCATCTTTAGGAGGTAAATAGGTCATGAAGGATCTATATGTGTCCTTATAAAAGAGGCCTGAGAAAGGTTATTTGACCCTTCTGCCATGTAAGAACACGTAGAAGTCACCATCTATGAAATGGGGAACTGTGACCACGCCCCCACACCAGACCCTGAATCAGCTGGTACCTTGCTCTTGGACATTCCAGCTTCTAGAAATGCGAGCAATATATTTCTGTTGTTTAAAAACTACCCTGTCTCAGTAATTTTGTCATAGCAGCCCAAGTGGACTAAGATGAAGTCTCATCAGAAAGTAACCTTGATGGCACCTTGATCTTGGAATTCTAGCCTTCAAAAGTGTGAGAAAATACATTTCTGTCATCTAAGCCACCTAATCTGGGGTATTTTATTATGATAGTCATAGGAAACTAACACAAAAAGTGAAACAGAGGTTGATAGGTTCAGTCCTAATTATCTCTTCACTCTGAAACCAGTTTAATTTTCTTCCTAGCACTATTTATAATCAATTTGTTAAATTATTATTATTATTGTTGTGTTGTTATTGTTGTTATTATTTGTGCGAAACTAGGGATTGAACACAGAGGCATTTTACCTCCAAGCTGTACCACCAGCCCTTTTAAATTTTTTTATTTCTGTTTTGAAACAGGGTCTTGCTAGGTTGCTTAGAATCTCACTAAGTTACTGAGGCTGCTCTTGAACCTATGATCCTCTTGTCTCAACCTCCCAACTACTGGGATTACAGGTGTGCACCACTATGCCTGGAAGCTTTTTAAATTATTTATTTGCATTTTTGTTACCACTCCCATTTCTCCTTTTAAGATATAAACTTCTTGCCCATCTTGGTCACTGATGTATCCCCAGACATGTAGTACACAAAATATGTATTCACTGAGAGAATGCACTAGTGATGGAATCATTTTAGCATGCCATTATGAACACAAACAGGGAGATTTCTCCCCAAAATATTAATGCTTGGCACAGCAAACCACTCACTTCTTCTCACGATGCTTTCTGCATTTGGATTATGGGAGACAAAATGCTACTAGTGTAGTCCTTTGCCTCAAGGGCTGCTTCTTCACCACCTCCCGTGCCAACTCTTTCTGACATGAAAGAATTGGAACTTCAAGTATCAGTTCTTTTCTACATCTCTTCTTCATTGATGTAGTATAGAATAGTGATTAAGAGTGCAGATTCTGTGACCAGATTTCCTGGGTTCAAATCCTGGCTCTACTACTTAAATAACTTCATGAGGTTGGACAAGAGAGTTAACCTCTCTGTGCCCTAGTAGCCTTACCTGCGAAATTGGTTGTAGGCACTGCAAAGCAGCAGTGTGAGACTTAAATGAGTGATATGTGTAAAGCACTTAGTAGGGTGCCTGGCACATAGAATGCATTTAGCAAGCATTAGATATAATCATTTTTATATTAATATCATTTTAATGTTTAATTTCTCCTGGCTATTTTATCCACTCTTTCAGCCCTAAATTGCCACTGAACTCCAGTCTTATATAACCAACTACGGTAGGGGGAATTCAAATATGACCTTCAAGATTTCTGTTGAAGGTGTACATAACCTCTATGATCTCCTCCCCTAATTATGGGTAGAACTTGTGGACATGATGTGATATCACTCCTGTTATTAAGATACTAGTTAGTTGACTTTAAGATAATCAAGAGCTGAACATGGTGGCACAAGCTTATAATCCCAGTACTATGGAGGCTGAGACAAGAGGATCGCAGGTGGTCATCCTCAACAACTTAATGAGGCCCTGCGCAACTTAGTGAGACCCTGTTTCAAAATAAAAATAAAATAAAGTAGGGCTGGGGTGTAGCTCAGAGGTAGAATGCCCATAGATTCAATCCCCAGTACACAAAATAAATAAATGAATAAATAAATAAATAAGATAACCAAAAGATTATTCTGCATGAGCCTGACAATCAGGTGAGCCTTTAAAAGAAGGTAAAAAACCAGAGAGATGTACTCCTGCTGGCCTGGAAGAAAGCCAGCAGCTCTGGTGTGAACTACCCATGGGAGTCTCATGGCAAAGAGCTGAGAGCAGTCTCTAGAGCTAGAGCAATCCCTGTATGACAGCCAGCAGGAAAACGGGGACCTTAGTCACACAGCTGCAAGGAAATGAATTCTGCCAGCAACCAGTGTGTCTGGAAAAGGATCCTACTCTTAAGAGCAGAATCATAGCCCCGGGCCACGCCTTGATTTCTGCTTGGTGAGAACCTAAGCAAATGACCCAGCTATCCCATCCCTGGAATTCTAACTTGTAGAAACTGTGAGATAATAAACAAGTGCTGTTTTAAACTGTTAAGTTTTTGGTAATTTGTTACACAGCAATAGAAAGCACATACACTAGCTGCCAAGTTTAATTCTCTAAACTAAAATAGTAATAGTACACTTTAAATATCCAAAAAACCCTCTTAAATTTTCTCTGCTATCCTGCATTTTCCTTTTTCTCCTCTCAGTAAGTCATTCAGAACTAAAAACTAGAATCACCCTTGACATCGATCGCTCCTTCCCTCAGAACCTGCAGATAGTTCATCAGCAATTTCTATAGGCTCTGTCATCAAAACATAGCCTGCTTCTGTTCACTTTTCACCCACTGCCTGCTGCTACCTAGTGTAAGCAGGACCCCCTACAATAGATTTCTAAGTGTTCTCCACATTCCACGTTGGTAACTCTCCTTTGTACAGTCACAGTGAATTTTTAAAAATATAAATTCGTCTCATGGCACTCAATAAAATCTAGACTCCTTACCATGATCACAGAGCCCCAGATATGTGGTCCCCATTTCTTAGTCCCTTTTGTGTTACTGTAACAGACTGGGTAATTTATAAATAATAGAAATGTATTTCTCACAGTTCTGGAGGTTGGGAAGTCCAAGATCAAGGCACCAGTAGATTTGGTGTCTGGTGAGAGCTTGGTTGCTACTTCCAAGATGGCACCTTGAATGCTGCTCCAAACTCAACAGAGGACAGAAGAACTGAGAGAGAGAGAGAGAGAGAGAGAGAGAGAGAGAGGAGGGGGAGAGGAGAGAGAAAGGGGGGGAGGGAAGATATGAATAAGAGGCCAAACTCACCCTAAGAACCTGTGCCCTCTACAATGGCAGAGCCCCTTAAGGCCTAATCATCTTACCAGTGCCATGTCTTAATACTGTTTCAATGGCAATTACATTTCAACATGAGTTTTGGAGGGGCCAAACATCCAGACCACAGCGCCTGGCTACCTCTCTGACTTCAGTTAAGACAACTGTTCTCTTCCTTCAGTATGTTCCAGCTACATGAGCCTGTCTGCTTTTCCATTATGATGCCAAGCAAGGTTGCATTCCAGGATGTTGGTACTTGCTTTTGCCTTTTTCTGGAACATTCCATTCCATATTTTCCATGACTTCTGGAACATTCCATTCCATATTTTCCGTGCCTTCTTCATGAAGGTTTTTTCCCAAATGTTCCCTTCTCTGTCAGACTTCCCCGATTGTGCTATGTAAAATAACCAACCTCTCCCTCCCCCAGCACTGCCTGTTTGTCTCCATTTCAGTTAGTACTCCTAGCATTGTTATAGGTGTTATGTTCTGTGTTTGTTGCCTGTCTGTAGTGTTAGAATATAAGTTCCATCAGGACAAGGGCTTTCACTTGATGGTCACTCAGTCCTCAGGCCTTAGACTAGTCTCTGGAACATGTAAGCAGTCACTTAAATAGCCTGTATTGAATTAAGAGCCTAGAGAAATATTTGATAAGTTCGCATTCAAAGCAGAATTGTAAACTCTGTCTTTTTAAAGAAGGTCCTGATCATGACATCAGTTCAAAGCGAGAATTTAGAAATCACACCATCTTGAATTTAAAAATATTTGTGCTATCAAATTATACAGTGGATAGAGAAGTTCAATGCTATTGAAGCAATACTAATGGTATTGCTGATGTAAGGTTAGGGGGACTGAACTCCGAGACATAATGTTGTTCTCATGATTTTTTTTTGTTGTTGTTGTTTGTTTTGGCAAGGAAGAGGGGATTTCAGTAATTCCAAATTTTGAGATGTAAATTCTAGCCCTGATCAAGACCCACAGGAAAATGAAGCTGTGATGGGACCACGTCCTTCGTCAAATACAATCTTACTAATCGATAGCAAATAGAACTAGAAAATATACAAAAGATGTGTGACATGGGAAGTGGAGTTTTTAGAGTTCATCTCATATTTTAGATATCTGGATGGATCACAAGTTCAACATTTCAGCTCAACAACTAGATGCCATTACAATGAAGTTTGATGTGTTGGAAAGTTTTCTCCAGTATACAAAGGACTTAAGTGATCCAAGATGTATCAGTTTTTAAGACCAAATTTCCAGGTTTACAATGACCAGTTCATATGTAGAGATGTATCTAGATTTTCTTCCTTCTCACAATGGAGACTATCTTTCCAAACAATGAGTAAGTGGACTCACTCAGACTCATAATGAGTTAGCTTCCCTGCATTATAAAACATGGCACATTGATGATGAAAGAAAACTGGTGCAGCAGGGTGTGCTCCTTTCCCTGCTGTATCTTAGATTTTAACTCTTTCTAAACCATTATATCAGCTCAAGTAAAGCACTCATTTCTTTTTCTTTAACAGGTTATCTCCTTGCCAACCTGAGACTTTCCCTGGTGCTGGGAATGGAACCCAGGGCCTCACACATACTGGCAAGTGCTCTACCACTGAACACCCCAAGTCCATCTGAGACTTTTAAAACAATGTGAATAGCCCTTAATTTCTGAAAGAAATGCTTATTCTAACTTAGAATGGTTTAATCAAGCAAATCAAATTCAACTTCTTCCTAAATTATCCTCAGAAGAAAGGAAACACAATATAATAATTTTTTTAACTTTCAGATAGGAAAATATTTACTGCTTACTCAAAAGGGCCCTTTTGAACTCTAGTCAAATATGGAAGAATGTTGTGAATTAAAAATTTGATCTGATAAAATGACACATAAATATTTTAGCAGGAATTTTGGTCTTAATGCCCAGGAGATGGCTGCAAATCTGCCTGTAATACAAATCTCTCTTTGGTTCAACAGCTTCAGAGAACCAACTATTTGGGTATTAAAAACTTCTGTCCAGATTACTGTTAATGCTAATCCTGATGGAATTATTTAATAACCATGATTCTTATTCCTTTTAGAATGTCACAGCTGTATGACTGTTATATTGCATGTCTCCAGTCTGACTGAATTCTGGCATCTTCCCTTGTACACATGGATAGAAATCATGGTCTGTTTCTCATGAAGGTGGGTTTAGTTTTGGTTGAATGAGCATTACAAAAATATTGATTTTTAGTGAATGTCAGTGTCATGCCCATGACTTAAAAATAATTCCTAGATTTTATTTAGACATAGACAGAGGGTAATGTTTTTATGATAAAAAGAATTTGTGTTGACCAGAAATGACTTAGCACAAATAATCAAAACGTAGTTAATAAAGTGGTTAAAGGACTAGCAGTGTCTAAGAGCATTCTGTATTGTATTCACACTCCAAAATAGCAGTTACTTTTGGAGACATGAAAGCAATACAGACTTCCAGGAATTAACAGACTGCAATGAAATGTTCTCAAACAAACCAACAGGAGATTACCAGGGATTCTCTCCCATTACCTTCCAGGTCCCACACATTTTCATGAATGAATACAGAGTTAGTCTTCATTCTGCTCTGCTGTTTGTTAAGAAGATATTCCCTGTGTCTCTTATGTAGGCTGTAGGTTACCCTGTAGGCTAATTATTCACATTAAATATACTCAGATATGATGAGATACAAAGACAGTGATCTACTATTCAAATGGATTTCACTGAATTCAAATGCCTTGGAACCTCTGTGCTTCACTATTATTTTCTCATTGATCTTCATACTACTGGAACAGGAGAGAATCTGTGATTTCCATTTGATTCATAAAGACATGGGTGCAAGAAGGGAGCTAAAATATTGCAAAAACAGTTCGGGTAGAAACATGGCAACAGAACCCAGGTTAATAGACTCACTGAATATTGCTAGGTCTGCGTTGGGACAATCCATTGAACTTCACATTTAAAAGAAAATCTTTATCCAAGTGGAATAGAACAGGCACTCTGGGCTTTTGTCACCCTCTTTCATGAAAGGTAACATATTACCCCCAGTTTTTCAGGGGTCCTAAAAGGTTTTCTTATGTACTTTACTTGTGTGTGTGTGTGTGTGTGTGTGTACGTGTGTGGTACTGAGGATTGAACCCAGGAGTATTCTACCTCCAAGCTATAACCCCAGCCCTATTTCATTTTTTAATTTTGAATCAGGATCTCACTAAGTTGCAGAGGGCCTGGCTAAGTTGCTGAGGCTGGCTGCAAATCTACAATCCTCCTACATCAGCCTCCCAAGTACTGGGATTACAGGCGTGTGCCACCATGCCTGGCTAATTTACTTTTTAACTATATAAAATGTTTATTTTTAATTAAAATTTGTATAGTTGGGCAAGTTATCGGGCATTTTGATTGCTAAACTGCCACCTTATATGCATGTGTTTATCCAGACCCTCATCCTCCTACTTGGTGACCCACTTCCACTGGCCTCAGCACACAGCATTAGCAGCTCCTCCAAGAATTTCTTTTACAGCTGTTTTAAGCTTAAGACCATTTTGCTTTATTGTAAAAATACCAAGTCTTAACTAACAGAGTTGGCTATCAAGGCTCCCTAACTCTTCTTCACGCTCTCCACTCTCATTCATTCTTTCATTCATTCAGCGATTACTCCTCGGTCGCCTGGATATATCAGGCACTGTTTTAGCCTATGGTTACTCAGTTTTCCCTAACTATAATCTACTAACTATAAGATAAAAGGAGCAAGATAAAAGAACTGTCATGCTATGCCTGCCTGAGAGTCCATAGGAGACCATTTCTCTCTTTTTCCACTGTCAGGCCCTGAAGTGACTCTAAAGCTAATTTCTAATGCAAAACCAAAGAACCAGCCTGCTACAAGTGACTGCTATGTTAGTGGGAGAAAGAATAGTGCTCATCTGATTCCCTTAACTACCTCTCTGTCAACCAAAGACTACAACTCCCAGAAAGCAGTTGAGCGGGACGCGGAAAGGAAATTGTGAAAAGCTTTACCATGCCAAAAAGAGCTCCCATAGACACCCATCCTCAGACACTGTGTGTGTTATGCTTGCTGGAGAACCTTAGACACTTCTTTCATCCCTCAAGCAACCCATGCATTAGTAAAGGAAGACACACAAGAAAACACATGAAATAATGCATTGGGAGGTGTAATAAGAGGAATGTGTCCATGTAGTAGGGAAAAAATGAAATAGAGAATTATTTTGAAATAAATTTACAATATTGAAGAAAAACTGATTTGGAAAAAGATTTAGCTGTAGGGCTACTCATCACAGGCTTTTTCATCATAAAAAAGAAATAAAAATTATTAGAAACAACTATCTTAGAATAGGAAATAGGTTATATAGCGATGGTACATTCTTGGATTGAAATATTAGGCAGTTTGAAATGTATTGCCCCTAACGACTTTATAGCCTCTCTAGGAGTAAGATGGGGTCTTCTTTCACCACTACTGCCTCGTTCTCCAGCAAGCATAACACACAGTGTCTGAGGATGGATGTCTATGGGAGCTCTTTTTGGCATGGTAGAGCTTTTCACAATTTCCTTTCCGCTTCCCGCTCAACTGCTTTCTGGGAGTTGTAGTCTTTGGTTGAGAGAGAGGTAGTTAAGGGAATCAGATGAGCACTATTCTTTCTCCCACTAACATAGCAGTCACTTGTAGCAGGCTGGTTCTTTGGTTTTGCATTAGAAATTAGCTTTAGAGTCACTTCAGGGCCTGACAGTGGAAAAAGAGAGAAATGGTCTCCTATGGACTCTCAGGCAGGCATAGCATGACAGTTCTTCTATCTTGCTCCTTTTATCTTATAGTTAGTAGATTATAGTTGTTGGTTTTCATCTTTTTTTCCTTCTGAATCATTGTAGGTATTTTAAAGGGAAGTTTGGGAAAGCTTTTCCAGAGACCCATGTCAGTAATATTAAAAACCCACTATTTGGCTTATACAATTTTTAAAAATTCCTTCAGGCTGGGCATTGATTCTCCACTTTGCCATAGTCTCTTCTACTTCCATACTATCTTGTAGGTGACTTATTCACCTACTTATCTGCCTAACCACTGAGCATATCAATATATACCATCTATGTTTTATGAGCATAACAGAAGTAGAAAAAGTATCACCAAGACAGGTAGGTATTAAACTATCAGAGATTTTTTAACAAAAAAAAAAAAAAAAAGGAGAGATTACCAGGTATTCACTCCTATCACCTTCCAGGCCCCACACATTTCATGAATAGTCTTCATTATATTCTGCTATTTGTAAGAAGATATTGTAGGGACTGACAATAAATTAATAGAGGATCTCTTAATGGATACTAGCATTTTCCATTCGTTCCTAGATACAGGGAGGTAACGTCCCTACTACCTGTAAAGTCTGCTTTTAGTCCTTGGATGGGAGAAAGGAATGTGAGGCCCTACAGAATTGTTGTATGAAAGGACTAGAAATGCAAATATCAGGAATGACATGTAACGGGAATCTTGCCAAGTAGTAAAACATGTGCCTTTCAAGCCAGGCACAGGGCCTGATCTTTCATGATTCAGATCCTTTTCATTTGCTCTTTAACTCTTCCATCTTGCTTGTCAAATCTGGTGTTTTCTAAACATCTAGAAACTGGAATGCAATCCCCAAAAGTCAGGGATTTCCTATGGGTAACTACTCTGATCTTGGAAATAAAATTTCAGATTTTACACCCTGTTCCTGGAAAATCCATTTCAGATTCCTTTCTGATAGTTAAAGGGAATGCAAATGAATTAGGAAAGACCAAACCGTCCTGTCATTCAGTGAAATCCATACAGTGGACCCTGCTGTTTTCTTTTGGGAGAATTCATGTTGAATTGAAATATTTTTGGGAGGTATAGAAGAATCTATGATCTATATTGATCACATAGTCTATTTTTATCCAGATTATTTATCCCGTTTGTTTTAAAAATATTAAAACAGAGAAGGAGGATGTTTAGATGTTATTTTAAAAAAACACAAAGATTTGGATTTTTACGTGGTACATAGGACCTGGGAATCGGTACTTTTCACAGGCAGGCTGGGTGGTTCTGATGCAGATGATCTGAAGGTCATACTTTGACAGGTACTGATGCTTCATACCTAATATGCATCTGTAGCCTTTCCACTGTGAGGTTTCAGTTATTCTTGTTTACAAGGTAATTGAGTAATAAAATCTTCTAATAATTTAGAACTCCCACTTCAGCCATTGATCCCAACATTTTTTCAAACCCCACACCCTGACAGAAAAAAACACTTCACCAGAGCAAAAGAGAAGCAAATGTCACTGATAATCAAACTACCAAATGGATGATCAAAGTTCATAGTTGAGATCAAATTAGAATTTATCTTTGGGTGTTAAAGTTAAAAAGGCACAAAAGCTCACAAAAGTAAAATCAGTTTATTGAAATGTGACTAAATTCAGGATTTCCTCTGTGGAAAAGGAACACAAGAAAATAATTGGAAATGTGAGCTTATTTGCTATAAAATTGGAATAATGACAAGAAATGCTACCTGTAATGAAACTTGAGGGACATGGTGATTATGTGAAATCGTTTATAAAAATGCTAATATACAAGTGCCAAATTGGCAAGGTCAATAAAGACTGGAGTTTTAAATATAGATGTTATTATGGTGTGGGTTATAATTAATAAGCACTTTGGAGATTTTCCTCACTTTGTGTGTTGATTTCATTTGAGGTCTTAAGGACTGAGGTCAAAAGCAAAATTGAGTCCTTTTAAAATAAAATGTTTGTGGAAATATTTAGGAGAGTGTAAATGTTGCACAAATGAGCAAATTCCTGAAATAATTCACAAGTTTTACCCTTTTATAAAGCATTCCTGTAAGCCTCATACCTTATTTTCTCAAGTTAAGTCTAGAATTCACTTCAGGTGATTGTGAGTAAGGAACTGTATAATCTCTGATAAGACTGTTTCAGACTTTGAAAAGAATCCAAATGTGGTTTCATCAATGACTAAAATAATACTCCCTGTTTGCACAGCCAACATCATAATTTGCACATGCAGTTGATAAATACATCCGTGTCCTTGATGGAGAGTGTTTGAGGCACAAGGATTTCAGGAGGCTCTCTGTCTTCTGTATGTTTGCTCACAAATTTCCTACTTTTACCCATTTGAAGGAGGAGGGAATTAGGCACAAGTAACATTTACTCCCAAAGTAAACTTTTTACATATTATAGTTAAATAAATGAAGATTGGTATGTAAGTTAATTCTATGTTTCCCCCCCATGTTTTAAATTTATTTTCACATAGTGACACATAATGTAAAAGCTTAAATCTAGGTTGCATTTTTTTAATTTCTGTTTTTCTCCCCAGCACAAAGATATTTCAAAATGTTAATTTATAAAATTTTTGTGATTTGATTTCCAATGAATATAATTTCTTATACAGTAAAAGATTATAGCCATTCTTGTCTTCTGAGGTTTAACAACTTTCTGAGTCCTTGTGCTTTTCCTCTCCATTTTTTCTTTCCTCCCTCTTTTGCTCTCTTCCTTCAATGAGTATGAATAGGAAGCTATTATGTGCCGGCACTGTACTGAAACTTGTGATACAAAGGTGAGATGACATAATCCTTGCTGTTGTGGGGACTTATAGCCTAGTGGGGGTACAAGGAAGTAAAGAAACAATTGCATTATAGTATGAGATGACCACTATATTAGGGGTATTCTAAGAGGAGAAGTACAAGTTGAGTGGAACTTCTCCTGAGAAGATGCCTATTCTAGTTTTGTGGGGGGAGAAATAAGGATTCCTAGAGAATCTCCCTTAGGCTGTTGCTAATTTATGACCATTTCTATCTTTTAACTACAAATTACTCTTTATGGAAATATTCAGTTTTCTGATGCTCCCTTGACTTTCTGAAAGCATTTTTCTCATATTTTCAGTCACCATAGTGGTGGCCAAAGTTTACCTATTTACTTTAAACAGCTATTATGCTATTGAAATTTTAGGATTTGTCTGTCAATAGCTGTTACTATTACCCAACTGAGTCCTTAGCTGATTCAGGCCAGCTGTGGGGTCCCAGTGGAAATCCCAGATGAACCTGAGAAGAGGCCCTTATCTTTTCCTACTGCCTGGTCCTTGGTCCAGGTAAAAATTTTCATTTCCTGTTTACGCATACCTTCTCCCAACTTGAATTCTGAATTTCCTCCTGTGTTCCCTTTCACATATTGTCTTCCCTTTGAAAATTTCAAATATGCAATTTAAAGAGGAAAAGAGCTTTATTTATTTATTTATTTATTGCGGTACTGGGGATTGAACCAGGGGTATTCTACCTCCAAGCTCCACCCCAGCCCTATTTTTCATTCTTTATTTTTGAAACAGGGTCTTGCTAAGTTGCGGAGGGCCTCACGAAGTAGCTGAGGCTGGCCGTGAACCCGGATCCTACGGTCTCAGCCTCCCAAGTACTGGGATTACAAGCGTGCGCCACCACGCCTGGTGGAAAGGAGCTTTATAATCAAGAAATTTTGACTGGCAATTGTAGTTTCCTTTATCAATTATTTTACTGTATCATTTCTGTTAATAATCATTTTATGCTAATAAACTTAAGTGCATATATGATAAAATCTCTATGAGGTGAGATAAAAAGACAACTATGAATATTTTCTGAATTTTGTCAAGGTCCATAAAGCTTTGTGTATGCAACTATTCTGACCCCCCCATTATGGGCACCAAATTTATCAGGTTTCATGACTCTTTGAAAATTAAGAGCCAAATCTCTGGCTATAGTTCTTTCTGGAATGTGCATTTGTGTTAATTCATCCCTGACTCAAATTTAAGGCCATATCCTTGTTTCTCTTTCTCGTCCAATTTTTTTTCAAAATGGAAATATCTTTATTGCTTTATTTAATTATGAACTCAGTTCATGCTCCATTTAAGCAATTTTAAAAAGAACCAGAAATAGCTCAATAGTCTCTCACTGACCCCTACTCCTAGAGAATGTTAATGTTCTCACCTACTTTTAATTAGATGTCTTTATGTATATTTTTAAGCATATTTTTATTAGCTACCTTGAATTCTTCTGGTGCATAGCAAGTTATCATGAATAATGCATAAAAGTGTTTTTAATTGTGCTTCACTATTTTCAAAGCACTTTTCATGTTTTAGCTCATTTAATCTTATAAGCAAAGATCAGTATCTTCTAAAACATGGTCATTTTTATTGTTGCCTCAAATCTTGTTGATTGGCTGAATTTCATTTTCCTTCCAGTGTTTTGTTGTTGTTTTGTATTTTTAATGCTCTGGTGCATCCAGTTAAGAAAAACTGTAAGTCTCGCCTCAAACTTTATGTTCACATTCTTCTCGTGGATGTGAGATTGCCAGTAGTTGCATCTTTGAGCAGGAAGACAATATATAAGAATACATACAGCAATAGAACAGGTAAAAATATATATCAGCCATTAATTGAGGGTCAAAAGTAACAATTGAGCCTGGTGTAGTGGTACATGCCTGTAATCCCTGTACTTGGGAGGCTAAGACAGGAAGATTGTAGGTTCAAGGACAGCCTCAGCAAGTAGTGAGACTTGAATCAACCTGGTGAAATACTGTTTCCAAATACAAATAAAATAGGACTGGGGGTGTAGCTTGGAGGTAGAATGCTCCTGGCTCAGTCCCCAGTAACACACACACACACACACACACACACACACACACACACAAAAGTAACAATCTATTTCAAATTATATCTCATATTACAATTTTTTTTTTTTGCGGTACTGGGGATTGAACGCAGGGGCGTTCTACCTCCGCGCTACGCCCCCGGCCCTGTTTTTTATACTTTACTTTGAAACCGGGTCTCATGAAGTTGCGGAGGGCCTCACTAAGGCGGGAGAGAGAGAGAGAGAGAGAGAGAGCTGAGGCTGGCTGCGAACCCGGATCCTCTGGTCTCCGCCT
>PVJS01001939.1:31556-52756 GCA_004027185.1 Glis glis | reverse complement strand
GGGATTACAAGCGTGCGCCACCATGCCCGGCACAATTTGTTTTAATTTTGATTCTATGCTTTTTTTTTTTGTGGTACTGGGGATTGAACCCAGGGGCATTCTACCTACGAGCTCCACCCCCAGTCCTATTTTTTTGTTCTTTATTTGGAAACAGAGTCTCAGGAACTTGCGGAGGACCTCACTAAGTAGCTAAGACTGGCCGTGAACCCAGATCTTCCTGTCTCTGCCTGCCAAGTACTGGGATTACAAGCGTGCGCCACCATGCCGGGCCTTCTATGCTGTTTTACTAAGCTGTTCATAAGAAGCAAACCAAGTAAACAAAATGCTGTGTTCTCATGTGTTTATCTCTGGATTTTCCAGAACAATCCTGAGACTCAGTGTTGAATTTCTGAGTGTTCTAGAAAAACTGTATCCACATAGACAAGCTGATATTTCTTTCAGAGTTAACAAACAGTGGTGTAATATATGCCAGTGCTTTCTATAGATACCTCTAGGGAAACTGAGGCTGATTACTTAGTTTAAAAGAGGCCTGTTTCCCTTTTGTTTAGACACTGATTTTAAATAAAAAACAAAAGATGATTATGATAAGCAGAAACTCTTGCTCTAGCCATAGCCAACAACTGAGAAGTGGAGCATTGCTTAGAAAATAAATGACAGTTATTTGCTTTTGTTGTATTTTCTAAAGTAATTTTATGAGACATGGAAAGCCAGGTCCCAGGAGTTACTCTGGAGGCCTTGAAACAGTCAAGGAACTTCAGGTGCTGAGCTTGGAGAAGTACTGCATTTTATACAGCAGCTCCCTAGGGATGCCTGGGAGCAGACAGCATAGACTACTACTGTGCCAGATGATGTGACAAAGCAAAGCATACCCAAACACCAAAATATTTGGGTGATGCTACTCTCTTATGTGAGAATAGACCCCTGTAATAAGTTCTGAATTCACTTACTCGGATTTACCTACTTAACTCCATTGAAAGTATTATACTACTAGTACTCTTGCATAATATTTTAGGTTATTTCTTAGAGATTAGAGAAGTAAGGATTCTGATCATACACCGTGCATCAGCTTCAGGAAGCAGGGCATAAATATAGAATCAGCGTTTGCTTCTCATAGAGTTCATCAATGTGGTTTGCATTAGAACACATGTTCAGGAGGTTCACCAAACATTAATTGAGCACCCACTGTGTGGTAGGTATTGAGGATACAAACACTACTGCAACAAGACACCATGCTCTCCAAAGGCTTATACAGTGATAGAGAACACATATTTTGGAGATAAAAATTTCTTTCATAAATTTTTTTGTGGAACTTAATTGTGCATTATGAAAGAACAGGGATCATATCTTTGACTCCTTTTACATATTTTCATAATAGCTAACAGAAAATAGAAACTGAATATTGTTGTCGACAGACTAATTGAATAATGGACAATTATTGTCAAGCTCAGGTAAATAGTTTCTGAGGTCTCCAGAATTAATATGACTGCTCTAAATGTAATTTTTTATTCCTTTATAATCTCTGTTGTCCTATGCTGTATTATTTGCACAAATCCTTCAACAGATAGAGAAAGAATGACATTTTTTTGAAAAGGTTATTATTATATAAGATTTTCTATGATAAAACTCCACCCAGTGCGCCTCACCCAGAGGAGCTTATATATGTTATTAGACTCAGGAATGTTAAGTGTGTTAGATTCTGTCCCTGCTGGGCAGTCACATGACGCAAACAGTGACTCTGAAATGAAGCCATAATATATGGTTTAACCTCTTAACAGTTTGTGATGTCATTTTTTATGTGGTAAGAAAAACAAATGCTGTCACATTTTATACTTGAGACTCCTGCAAGCCAACATCAAGAGATTAAGTATGCGCATTACTAACACTATCATCAACACATTAGATGGATGCCAGGAAATCACTGTGAGCTCAAACACTCCTCAGTAACTCAGTGTTAGAGAATAGAGAGATAAGTCTGTTGATAAGTTATAGCCCTCAGGAGACACTGTGTTTTCCCTTTAGAAGGAAGCAGAGGTAATTTAAAATATTTTGATCTGAATGTTAATGTATATTACTAATATTAGCTAATCTTTATACTGAACAATTTTAAAAAATCAAGAAATACAGTAGCTAAGGCTAAAGAAAAATCTTTATGTTTGTATGAAAAACAGAATTAGAACAGATTAAATTGGGGCAGAAAGTAAGTAAAACTGCTGGTTTCCAGTGTTTACTTTTTTGAAATATGGTTTTGAGTCATTTCTGTGAGATATAAACATACTACTTTATGTTTCTTATCAATTTTTTTATTATGCACATAATTTAACAATTTGTAATAGTTGAAGCCACATGTCTCTATTGACTGGTATATTGTTGAAACGGCTTCACTCAAGGGAGGAGACATTTTAACTGTATAATTCAGGTATGTACATTTTCTTTGAACAAAGTTTATAACATTCAACTTGTCAAAAATGAACATTGTGCTTCACTGAACAGCTTTGCTCTGTGTTTTGCTTGTCTACTGAGGCAAATAAAGGCTGACAAGATGGGCTTTTCCAGCTAGTTAAAGACCAAGAGGGGAATAAGGCAGGATTTGAGCCAGTTATCAGAAAATTCCTTTCTTGTCGAACATTTTATGATGTGCACAATATACTCATTAGAAATAATTTAGATAAATCTTAACTCTGGATCACAGAATGTGGATCTCCTCCCTTTTAAATATTTAGAAAAAAGGATAATTTGTATTGTGGCAGAATTTCTAGATAAATAATTTATATTATTTCTTATTTCCATTTCCTCCTTATTAGGGACATGGGGTGATAATGAGGAACATAATTGGTTCTATACCAAAATATTTTTTAGAAGATGGAAGGGTTGTTGTATGTTTTATTATCAATTAAAGAACTATATATAGGCCTATGGATTTCTTTTTCTTTTTTTTACATGTTTTTATTGGTGCATTGTAGTCTCACATCACAATGAGTATCAGTTTGGTGTTAACATACATGCACACAGCTCTTGGTGTCCCTCCCCCCGCATCCCCCCCACATGTAGCACTGAGAATGATGTTGGTATAATCTCATATATACACATTGTTTATGACAGTAATTCCATAGATTCACATCTTTCTTGCCCTTCCCCTTCCCTTGTACCACTTCCCTCGTACCACTGAGGGTTCTCTGTTGTCATTGGAGTCCCTTTTGTGTCCCCACAACTCCCTAGGTTGCGCATATTAATGAAAACATATGTCCCTTCTTTTTTTGTGATTGGCTAATCTCACTTAACATAATGTTCTCCAGATCCTTCCATTTTCTTGCAAATGCTGTTATTTTGTTCTTCTTTATTGCTGAGTAGAATTCCATTGTGTGTATTTCCCATAATTTTGTAATCCACTCATCTGTTGATGGACACCTAGGTTGATTCCATGATTTGGCCACTGTGAATTGTGCTGCTATGAACATGGGTATGCATATATTACTGTAGTTTTCTAGTTTCAGTCCCTTTGGTATGATACCCAGTAGTGGTATAGCCGGATCATATGGTGGATCCATTCCCAGTTTTCTGAGGAATCTCCACACTGATCTCCATAGTGGTTGAACTAGTTTGCACTCCCACCATCAGTGTAGAAGAGTCCCAGTTTCCCCACATCCTCGCCAACATTTGTTGTTGTTTGACTTCTTAATGATTGCCATTCTAACTGGGGTTAGATGAAATCTCAGAGTAGTTTTGATTTGCATCTCCCTGATTGCTATTGATGTTGAACATTTTTTCATTTAGCTATTGGCCATTTGTATCTCTTCTTTCGTGAAGTGTCTATTCATTTCAGTTGCCCACTTCTTGATTGGGTTATTTGTTTTTTTAGTGTAATAGGCCTTTGGATTTCTATTGGGAGTTTGCCTTAGAATTTACATGCTTAGGTAGTCTCCCACTCTGCTACTGAATTTCATTCATTCATTTAATGTTGGTCAATTTTTTGAGTATCTACTATTTTCCTAAGATTGTCAGAGGTATTGGGCCAATAGGCTATAGCATATAATGCCTGTCCTCAGGGAGCTTGCTTCTTATTTAAGTTTCCAGATCAGACCTCTGAAAGATGTGAAGTATTAATTCATCCACTTAATTCAACAAAAGTCATTTTTTTCAAACATATGGTAGGAATTTGGGTTGGGTAAGCATTAAGAGCACACTGGTGAATTGTTCTCATAGAAATTCACAGCCTAGTTGAGATGGGGTGGATGCACTGTGGTTAATCACATTAGTAAAAGCATAAACACATATTAGAATATATTCTCTGAAGGAAAATAATACAGATACATCAGTGCATATAAATAAGAAATCCACCCCAGATATGTGAGTGGATCAGTAATGAGTTAATTAGATCAGGGGATCAGGAGAAAAAGGGACAGTACCTTCAAAGGTTCCTAAACAGCCAAGAGAAAACATTTCTAGAAGGAACCAACAATCAACCATGTCAAGTGGTTTTGTGAGAATAAGGAGGAAGAGGACCGGCCAATGTTTCTTGGATGTGACAGCAAGGAGGTCATTGGTAACCAGAGCAGGTTCTTCTTGTATACATTGATGGTGGTCAAATTCTGACTGGAGTGGATTGAGGATTTAATCTGAAGGGAGGCAGGAAACAAAACCTTCCAGAAGTGTGGCTTTGATGGGAAGGAGATGTGTGTTCACTGAAGGAAGATTAATTTCTTTGTTTTTTTAATACATGTGAGGCTTGGGTATGTTTGAATATTGACAGGTGAGATTCAATTTATTGGAAGTTGTTGAATATACTGTATGAGGAAGAGAAAACTTGGAGTATGGAAGAGAGGATCAGACCCAGAACTCTGTAGAGCCAACTCGTAGAGAGAAAACAGAAGGGAAGAATGGTTGTCAACTTGGCAGAAAAAGGTATAAATTGTTCAATTCAACTGATTTGGCTTTCTCTGAAAAGTTGGACCTCTGATGTGTGAAATTGGGCAGGACAGAGGAAGAACAGTGGGAGGTCTGGAGAAGGTGGCAAAGGTCTGACATAGTAATTGTGGGGGGCAGGATGATGTGAGCCAATGGACTGCGGAGAGTGGGAGGGTTGGCGGGAGCCCACTCAGGCTGGGAGGATGATGCTGCAGTGCTTGCTCCCACAGGGCAGGCACTGAGAAACAGGCGAGTTCATTTTGGGTTGAGATGTGAAGGAAGAACAAACAATAAGGGAGTGTAGGGGATTGAAAAGAGTGCAACTGAAATGATGCACTCTGGGGCGGGGAATGCTAAATAAAGAGGGACAAGAAGACAAGTGAGGGCTGAGGGAAGGGTAGGAACATAGAGAAGGGGCATGGAGTGGAAGTACCACTGAGATCAGCAGGGAGTGTCAGCATCAGCCTTAGCCTCATGAATGGCCATGTGCTGATGCAACAGCTCTTTCAGAGGTCTGGCTTGTGATGGGCCAAACACTTTTCCTGCTTTAAGTCTCAGGTGGAAGGTCTTGTGGTCTAGAGCAGAGGCTGTGGCAAGATTGGCACTGGGGTGAGACAAAGAGGTACCAGTGGTGGCAGTCTGCTGACACCCCATTTGATTCCAAGACCCGAACAATGTGCCATTTCTTAGTCCATGTGTCACAGTGAGTTTATTAAGTGGTTAAGTAAAGACATCTGTTTTAGAGGATCCTACATCTTATCAAGTAAACTGATCTTCAGTGGACAATGAGAATACTTCCTTCTCATGCAGCAATCATTCTTTAAATTACTGATGATTGAAAGAAGTTTAAAAACCTACAGGTGTAGGTGTGTGTGTGTGTGTGTGTGTGTGTGTGTGTGTGTATGTGTGTTACTGGGAAGTAAAACCCAGAGACATTTTACTTCCGAGCTAAACCATCAGCCCTTTGTTGTTGTTGTTTTGTTTTGAAACAGGGTCTCACTAAGTGAGTGAGTGTCTCACTAAATTTCTCAGGCTCATCTCCACCCTGTGATCCTCCTATCTTGGCCTCCCAAGTACTGGGGAGGTATATACCACCATGCCTGGCTGAAAACCTACAGATTTTAAGGCAATGAACAACCAACAAAATTAGTCTATTTGCTAACCTTTGATTCTGATGTCTGACACAAGATCTGGTATGGAGACACCCTAAGGAGGTGCTAAGGAGGTTTCCTTGTATTCTATGAGTACATATGATGCTTGCTTTCTCCTTTTCGGCTTTCCCAACACGAACTTTATTCTCCACTGGCCAGAGTGCTCCAGTACTAGAAGCTTTTATCATCTCACGACAGCATCTTCCTGGATTGTCTCCCTCCTTTTGGACTTTATACTCTTTTTAAATCCTACAATTAACTGCTTTATTAACTTTAAATTTGTTTTATTTTTTGCCTATTGTTTAAAGACTAGAGAAAGGGCTCCCTTTTCCTTAACCACATTGAGGTAAAATCAAATTCATCTGCCGCTTAGTGAGACACTAGACATGTCACTTAATTTCCTAGGGCTTACTTTCTTCACCCATTTAAAAATAAAAGTGTGGCTATTGGATTAAATGACTAATTTCTTTGGGGTTTGGAGTATGTGGTTGGGTTGGGCTAGAGCTCCCTCCCAGTCTTGAAATTCTCTCACTGTATTCCCTTCCAGGGCCTGGTTCCTGTCCCAGCAGCTCCAGAGCATCCTGCTTCAGTGTTGTTGTCAAGTGGGATAATCTGCATCTATCTTGAGGGTTGTTTGACGATTTCATTGTTAATGTTGCCTAGCACTGCTACCTGGCAGCCAATTGCCTTCTTTATTCCAGCCTGGTGCTGTAGGTACCCCTGCTCCCCATCCTGTTAGGACTGCCTCCCCACCAAACCTGGCCTTGTATTTTCTGCTAAGACTTAGCAAGGTCCTCCTAGCAAGACATTAGCAGTCCTCCATAGGCACTCTTTACTGTTTCTAGACTCTGTGACCTTTGTTCTTATTTGTGTGTTTGGGTTCGTTGTTGTTTGTTTTTTAAATGCCTACTATTTTTAATTGAAAACCTGCCCTAAAACCCCTTCAAAAAGGTCTCTAAAATTTTTGACCTTTGAGCTTTAACTTTCTGAGATACTAAGCTCAAAAGTAGATTTTTTTCACTTCTGATTTTTTTCTTTCACATTCTAGGAACTCAAATATGCATATTATGATTAAATAGGTGAATTCTGAAAAGCCTTCTTTACCACAACCAAGTTAAAAAATAAACAAACTTGGCCGGGCGTGGTGGCGCACCCTTGTAATCCCAGTACTTTGGGAGGCGGATACCAGAGGATCCGGGTTTGCGGCCAGCCTCAGCTCTCTCTCTCTCTCTCTCTACTTAGTGAGGCCCTTCGCAACTTCGTGAGACCCGGTTTCAAAATAAAGTATAAAAAATAGGGCCGGGGGTGTGGCGCGGAGGTAGAACGCCCCTGGGTTCAATCCCCGGCACCGCAAAAATAAATAAATAAATAAATAAACTTAATTTACCACACCCAAGTAAAAAACTGGATAGGAACGATGACACTGGTGCATCTAACATTCACTCCCTATATGGGCTTCTGCCCTGTGTCTCTCATTCTGTCAGCAGTCTGGTCTGTTCACCCAATTAAAATGGGCAGGATCCGACTTGGTCTCAGTCGCCGGTGTGCTCCAACGTTTAAGCAGAGCGCCTGGCCCGCAGCAGGTAGTAGGAGTGTATGCATTGATTGAAGGGTTGCTAGGGAGTATGGCGGCGTCTTAACTTCAGGCTGGGCTCAGCCCAAGGAGCGCACGTGGGAACTTCACAGAAGTGATTTCGCGAGCGCGAGGCTGAATCCCCTTATCATAGTTTACTGAAGTGGGGCCAGCTGCCCGCCTTTTCTCGTTTTATGCCAAGGTTGGAGAGGGGTGGAGTGGCCTGGAAAACGCTTCGAAGGAGGGTGGGGGATTTGCTTTCTTATAAAGATGCTTTGGGAAACTGGCTCTGGAGTGCCAGGTTTTGAGGAAGAAATGAGCCTGCGTCCCAAGGCAAAGAACTGCAAACATTTCGCGGTGTTTATTTTCTGCTATCGAGAAAGCGTGAAAGCCCCGAGTGTAATAGAAGCGAGGCCCACGAAGGAGGCGCCCTAGCCTGCCCCCTCCAACTCCTGGGACCGAAGGCAGCCAGCGCAGTCAGTCCCATTGGACCCGAGCCTTGGGCTCCCTGGCGTGCGCCGCGCGCGGGATCTGGGTCCCCTGCGTCCCTCCTCAGCTGTCAGGGGTCCCCTCGGCTCGCGAGCGCAGCTCCCTTTCCAAACCCAGGTTGCAAAACAAGTCAACTCCAAGGGAGAATGTATGAGCGCCCTGGGGACAGCGCCCCAGGAACAAACACATCAGAACGTTCAATTCTGCCCCATTAACCGTGGTCGTGAGTTTCTAGATCCTCGTCCCAGCCCCTGGAGGGTCTTGCGCAGCTCCCAGGACCGCGACCGCGGCAAAGCGCCGAGCTTTAGGGCAGCGCTCTGGGAATGGCCCCGGGATAGGTTCCCCGGGACACGCCAGGTCCCAGGAGAGCCCTTCCTTTTCCCAGGGCCGGCAGGGTGGTATTCCAAACTCCAGCAAGGTGGACAGCGCGCGACCCTCCCTTTAAAAAGAAAAAATAGAAGCCAGCGCGCAGTCCGCTCGGGTTCCCGAAACGCGCGCGGCGGCGGCTGGGTGTCTGGCTCCCGCCTCGCCGGGCGGACACGGAGGGGAGGAGCAGGAGCCCAAGCGGTGCTGGGGGTGGGGAGCCGAGCCGCCCGAGCCAAGACAAGCAGCACATTCACGAGTAACCCCCAGCCCGGTGCACGCGCTCCATTCAAAGCTGCCGGGCGGGCGCCGCACCGCGGCTCGGAAGACGCGCGGAGACCCGGCCGCCCCGCGCTGCCTCCCGCCCGCCCGCCGAGGCCATGGCGCGGCTGGCGGCGCCCCCAGCTCCGGGGCTCCTGGCCCGTCTCCTCGGCGGCACCTGGTGCCTGCTCTGCGTCGCGGGACAGGTAGGGCGGGCTGCGCGTCCTGCGGCTTCCCGGGCTTCTCTAGTCCACGCGTTAGCGCTGAGGTTACCGCTTGGGCGCGCTTTCCCCGAAGGGCCGTCCAGGGGCTGCGCTGTCACCGGAGCTGGGACAGGTGGCGCCGGGCGCAGCTCGGGACGGCCTGGCGGGGTCGGCCTCTGCGCCGTCGGGGACCCCGCCCGGCTCCTCGCCCCCGCCGGGGTTTGCTTCGAGCAGAGGAAAGCCGGGGCTGCTGTCATCTCCCGCAGCCGGCGACCCCACCCTGCGGCCGGCCCGCGAGCCCCCTCGGGCTCTGGGGGAGGCTCGTGCTCACCTGGGCCCCTCGGGAGCCCCAGTGAACTCACTGCCACCCTGCGGCCCCGGGGTCCGGGGTCGGGGCGGGCCGGGGCCTGGGCGGCGTGCGGAGCAGGTGGCGCCAGGTCCTGGGGAGGCAGCGGCTCCGCGCGGGCGGGACCTGACCACGCCCCCAAGTCCGCGCGCTTCTCCCGGCCAGACCAGGTGCAGCGTTTGGAATTCTCCTGAGTGGGTGGTTCAAGCCCCTGGGCTGTGAAGAAGGGTTCTGAGTGCGCTAATTCAGAGTTAGTGGTGCATAGGGAAGGGAGGAGCGGGGGTCCAGGCTCAAGTCAAAGTCAAGATGTGGTGCTGACCCTGGCTTGCTTTCCAATCAGGTACCTTTTGATTAAAACCCACGATTTAGGCAGTTTGTGCATAATTTAGCCTCCATAGATTTGCTTTTCACAGAGTTACTTGGGTAATTCTGGTCAAATGCCCAAATACTCTTGGCCAGAATTAGCGCTAGATAGCCTCCCTCCCCTCTGCTTTGCTTATGGAGACTTGTCCAAATCAGTGAATTTCCGTCCTTCACTTTTACTTAATGTTTTGGAACTTGTCTTCCTATTTCTGTTTTAATGGTCATTTTGACTGCAGTGGCGTACTTCTAGAGCCTGAGGAGGATCAAGAATAAACACTCCGCAGGGCCTAGAGCAGGCTAGGACTGGAGGGGTAACAGTTTCAGCAGGGAACACCTGCTTAGACCAGAGCACGACAAACCATCGAAAAGCTTGTCTTATTCACCAGCAAATGTTATTCCCACCATGCCTTGTTCCATGGCAGGGCTTCATGGCTGCACAGTAGGATTACCTAAGGGAGCTCTTGAAACAACCTGTGCTAGGTGCACACCCACGTGGATTACACCAGAAGCCTGGGGGAGGGGAGGGGAAAGGCCAGGGCATCAGAACTTCTACCATCCCAGATAATTCCATAGCGTGACTAGGTCAAAAACCACTATACAGAAACGATCTGTCTAAAGGTGGCCTGTTTTTATAGAATATGGGCCCAAACATAAAATCAAAGGACAACAGTAAAGAGGCTCAGCAGTCTTGACATGTAGCTGCTGGTCCTGGCTCTGTCCCTAACTAGCTGTGTCATTTTGGTCAAGGTCCTTAACCTTCCATTTCCTCATCTGTAAAACGAGGGTGTTGGCCTGTGTTCTAGGAGGCCTTGCCAGCTCCAACAACACTAGGCAGGTCCGCATCAAACTGAAGCAAGACAATAACTTCTGTCTTGTTTTCAAATACCTAGAGGAGTAGAAATTCTAACTTATGTTTGAGATTTTGCTAAACTATCTACTAATATTGGACCCAGCAAAAATGTTAAAGAGGAACTTAATGCAGTTTCTTAGACGGATGGCCTTTTTTTAATGCATTCCCACTTCGCCTGTTCAAACCTACTCTGAGTCATTCTAGCCTTCTTGGCCTTCAGGACAAACTGATTTTTGTAACATTGGATACCTGCTCTTTCTTGTTCCATGTCTCCATTATTTCTTCTGGATGAGGGCGATGGAAGCAGATTTGGGCCTCCTGTGTGTGTTGGAAGGGGTTTACTGTGAATTGTGAATGGGTCTGTCTTATTCCACTCTTCAGGGCTGCTCTCACATGTAAGGAGCATGATTAAACTTGTCAGGCAAGGGTAGCAAAGAGTTTAAAATCGGAGAAGGGTTCTATGTTATGCTAGAATGCAAGATGCCTTTGAGGGTCAACTTGGTCAGGTGTTTTTCAAAGTAGCTGATCTTGCAACACTGTTTATTGTCTTAATGTTTTTAACCACAAGGCAATTGTCTAATCACTGAATTTAGTAGATCAGATATGCCAGGATACCTAATATCAAATCAAGAAGATATCATTCTGATTGATAGTGCCAGATGATTCAAACATTGTTTGGAATTTATACATTCTTTAAACTGTATTTTTTTAAATCAAGGCACTCAATGCATGAAGGCGTGACTAGCAGTGTTCAGACCCCTCTTGCATATGCTGGAGCAGTAGTAGAAGGAGAGTCTGAACTCAAGCTCTTCTACTTAAACTGAAGTACACCAATAGTTTAAAAACACTTAATACCAATGAAAATTATTTAGAAATCCCTGCATTTCTTCTCAACAACTTTTTTGCTTTCAGGAGTTGTTTCCTTTTCCTTCTGTTCTAACTGAATTTCTCTCCTAACTTGTAAGATTCTTGTCTTTTCAGCTTATGCCTTAGGTTCTTTTATAGTGAATTATTTTACTGATTCATTTCATTTCATAAGCTGAACCCAAATTCATCCCCATACCCAAACTGCCCCCATATAAGACAACATGTAACCAATGGCTTTAATCAGTGGGCATTATCAACTGCTTAATGATTTTACAAACCTAGCTGTAGCAAGCAATACACTGCACAATGAAAAAAGTTGATCAAAGGGTGGGTTGCTAGATCAGCACAAATCCATTACTCTTGCTCAAAAATGTCACTTAGTGTCAATTTGTGTCCTTTTGGTGGCATATCAGTGATGGCTCATTCAAATATGAAGATGGAATATTTTCATTTCCAGTGGTATTCTAAAGAGTATCCTTGTTAGGAATTTGGTAGTGAATAAATAGTTCCAGAATGGCTGGGAAGAATTTGTGCCTTTATGGATAGGTTTTCCAGCTAAGGACCATGAAGAAGACTTGCTTGTCTCTTTTTGTTATCTTGTTTATGCTCTTGCTGTTGTTTTATTTATTTTAATTTTTACTATAATTTTAACTCTTTGTGGTTAAAAAATACTACCAAGAACTTAGAAACATAGCAACTTCTTGTCCCACTGTTTTTCCTAAGCTCAGATGCTACACCCAGAAGCAAACACTTCTGTTTGCTCTGTATTATTTTGAGATATAATTGACACACAATAAACTGCACATGTGTAAAGTGTATAACTTGTTCACTTTTGACATATCTCTATACCCATGACAACATTGCCCCCAAATTTCTTCATGACCTTTTGTAATATCTCTCTCTTATCCTTCTTTGAACCTAACATCATGGAAAAAATAATGAGCTTTCTGTTACTATAAATTAGTTTACATTTTCTAGGATTTTATGTAAATGGAATCAGTCTTCACCTCTTTTTTGGTTTGGCTTTTGTTTTTCACTCAGCCTAATTATTTTGAGATTATCCATGCTGTAGCATGTATCAATAACTCATTGCTTTTTTCCCCTTGAGTGCTATTACACTGTATGGATATGCCACAGTTTTCTGTATATCAACTTCCACCTATTGATAGACAGTGTGTTTCTTTCTAGTTTTTGGCTATTGTAAATAAAGTTGCAAGGAAAATCTGTGTAAAAGTGTTTGTATGGACAAGTGATTTTATTTGCATTAGGCAAATACCTAGGAGCTTAATGGCTGAATCATATGGTAGGTATTTTAACTTTCTAAGAAACTCAGCTTTTTTTAAAAAGTTGTACAGTAAGCAGTCCCTCTTAACCCAAGGTTTTACTTTCGATGGTTTTTGTTACCTGTGGTCAACTCTGGTCCAAAAACATTATATGGAAAAGTCTAGAAATAAACAATTTGTAAGATTTAAATAACTTTTTTATTATAGTGTGTTATTAGTTATTTTATTATTAGTTATTGTTGTTAATCTCTTACTGTGCCGAATTTATAAATTAAACTTCTTCATAGGTATGTATGTATAAGAAAAAACACTGGTACTATCTGGGGTTTCAGGCATCCACTGAGGGTCTGGGAATGTATTTCCTGAGGACAAATGGGTACTGCTATACCTTTTTATATTCTTACTAGCAGATCATAAAAGTTAGAATCCCTCTGCAACCTTGCCAATACTTGGTGTGATCTTTGATTTTAGCTATACAAATAGTAGTAGTTTGTTCTGTGTTTTAATTTGCATTCCCCTAATGATTAATGATACTGAACATTTTTTCACAGGTTTATTAAGAATCCATCTACACGCATGCATTGTTTAATGAGGGAGATACGTTCTGAGAAATGAGTATTAGGCAATTTTTGTCATTTTTTGAACATGATAGAGTATACTTGCATAAACTGGGACTGCTGTGATGTCACTAAGTGATAAAATCTTAGGGAACCACCATCATGTAAGCAGTCCGTCCATAGTTGATTGAAATGTCTTATGAAGTGCATGACTATACTTTTCTTTGACAAAATTTCTATTCAAGTATTTTGCTCTTTAATGGATTGTTAGTTTTCTTATTATTGAGTTTGGAGATTTTTTTTTTTTTTTGCGGTACCGGGGATTGAACCCAGGGGCGTTCTACCTCCGCGCTACACCCCCGGCCCTATTTTTTATACTTTATTTTGAAACTGGGTCTCATGAAGTTGCGGAGGGCCTCACTAAGTAGAGAGAGAGAGAGAGAGAGAGAGAGAGAGAGAGTAAGCTGAGGCTGGCTGCGAACCTGGATCCTCTGGTCTCTGCCCCCCAAAGTACTGGGATTACAAGCGTGCGCCACCACACCCGGCTTGAGTTTGGAGAATTTTTTTATGTGTTCTAGCTATGAGTCTTTTATCAGATGTGTGATTTGGAAATATTTTCTCCCAGTCTCTGGTATATCTTTTCATTTTCTTAATAGCATCTTTGGGTGGGTAGAGGTTTTTAATTTTGATGGAATTAGACTTACCAAATTGTTTCTTAGTGATTGTGATTTTGCTCTTTTTCCTAGAAAGATTTACCTGCTCTAAGATCACAAAGGGTTTCTTCTAAAAGTTTTATAATTTTAGGTTTTACATTTAGTTTATATTCCATTTTGAGTTAAATTTTATTTATGGTGTAGGGTATGGGTCAAAGTTCATTTTTTGCCTATGGATATTCAATTGTTCAGCACAATATTTTGAAAAGATTATCCTTTGTCCACTGCATTGCTTATGCTCCTTCATCAAAAATCAGTTGTCCAGCCGGGCCTGGTAGCACATGCCTGTAAACCCAGAACTTGGGAGAGTGAGACAGGAGGACTACAGGTTCAAGGCCAGCCTCAGCAACTTAGTGAGACTCTGTTTCAAAATAAAAATAGAAAAGGGTGGGGGTATAGCTTGTAGGTAGAATGCCCCTGGGATTAATTCCCAGTACCCTCTCCCCCCAAAAAAAGAAAGAATGGAGAAAAAACCCTAATTGTCTATACAGGTGTGGGACTACTTTTGCATTCTCCATTGTATTCCAATTAACTATCTGTGTATGGCTATGCCTGTAGCACACTGTCTTGAGTACTATAATTTTATAAAGATGCCTGAACTCAGAAAGTGTGGTTCTTCCAACTTTTCCTTCATTTTCAGAACATTGACTATCTCATGTGAATTTTACAATCATTTTTCCAGTTTTAAAAATGCATGCAGGGATTTGGTTGGGGGTATTTTAACCTATAAATCTATTTTGAGAGAATTAGCCTCTTAACAATATCAAGTTTCATGACCCATGAATATGTTATATGTCTATCTATTTAGTTTTTTCTAAGCAATATTTGATAGTTTTCAGTGTATAAGTCTTACACATTACTTTTCAGATTTATCACTAAGTATTTATTATTTTTGTTACTATGTAGTTGTTTTATTTTCCTTTATATTTGTGCTAGGGATTGAATCCAGGGCTGGGTGCATGCTAGGCAAGTGCTCTACCACTGAGCACCACCCTAGCACAAAGAATTTAAATTTTTATGCTATTTTAAATGGCACTATTTTTTAAAAAAACTTCTGTGTCTATTTGTTCCTTGTTAGTATATAAAAACACAGTTGCTTTTGTATATAGCTCTTCTTTTCTGCAACTCACTCAGCTCATTTATTAGTTGGAGTAGCTTTTTGATATATTCCATTGGATTTTCTACATAAATAATGTCAGATGCAAATAAAGATAGTCCTTTCATGCCAATCTTGATGCTTTTTGTTCATTTTTTTCTTGTATAATACTGGCTAGAACCACATGTTTGAGATTGAATGGAAGTGGTGTGGACAAATATTCTTGCCTTGCTCTTGATCTCAGGGAAAAATAATTCTGTTTCACCATTAAATATGTGATGTTAGGTGTAGGGTTTTGTAGGTACCCTTCGTCAGGTTGAGGAAATTCCTTTTAGTCTTCATTTGCTGACAGTTTTTAATCAGAACTGGATGTTAGATTTTGTCAAAGGCTTTTTTTTCTACATCTAACCATCATATATGTCATTTTTAGTTCATTACTATGATGAATTACTTTCACTTATTTTTGAGTGTTAAACTCACTCTGCATTCTTAGGATAAAGTCAATTTGATCATAATATGTTATCATTTTATATATTATTGGATTCAGTTTACCAGATTTTGTTTAGAATTTTTGCATCTGTGTCCATGAGGATTATTACTGTGTATTTTTCTTGCAATGTCTTTGGTTTGCTATCAGAATCATTCTGGCCTCATTAAATAATTTAGGAAATATTTTCTCCTTTTCAATTTTCTGGAAGAGATTGTGTATGATTTCTTCCATAAATGTTTGAGAATTCACCAGTGAAACCATCTGGTCCTGAAGTTTACTTTGCAGTAAATTTTTTAAGTACACATTTACTTTCTTGAAGACATGTGGGGCTATTCAGATTATCTATTTCATCTTCAGTAAGCTTTGATACTTTTCATTTTTCACAAATTCATCAATTTCATCTAAGTTGTTGAATATATTGGCATAAAGTAGTTCATAATTCTCCCTTATTATTTAATTCAATACTATTAGAATAAGTAATTATGTTACCTGTATTATTCCTGATACTGGTTATTTCTTCTTTCTTTTTTCCTGATCAATCCTATCAAGGTAGTTTTTCAATTTTATCAATCTTTTTAAAGAATTTAGTTTCATGGATTTTTCTTTGTTGTTCTTGGTTTTTATCTCACTGTTTTCCTCTCTTATCTTTATTATTTTTCTTATATATTTTGAGATTTTTTGTCTCATTTTTCGAGTTTCTTAAGGTGTATGCTGAGGTCATTGATATAGGACTGTTTTCAGACACAAGTGTTTAGTGATATAAATTTTCCTCAAGTGCTCCTTTAGTGTCATACTATAAATTTTGACATGTGTTTTCATTTTTGTTTAGTTCAAAATACTTTATTTCCCTTTGATTTCTTCTTTGACCCCTGATTGTTTAGAAGTATAGTGTTTAGTTTTTAAACATTTGGAGATTTTCCAGATATTTTTGTGTTATTGATTTCTAATTTAATTCTAATCTGATCAGAGAAGATACCTTATGGAACTTGAATTCTTTTAAATTGATTAATACTTGTTTTATGACCTAGAGTATGTGTGTTTAAAAAGAACTAAATGAGTTGGGCATGGTGGCGCATGCCTGTAATTCCAGTACTTGGGAGGCTGAGACAGAAGGATTGCAGGTTTGAGACCATCCTTTGCAACTTAGCTGTTTCAACATAAGAAATGAAAAAAAAAATGTTTCAACATAAAAAATGAAAAGGGCCAGGGATATAGTCCAGAGGTAGAGCCCTCCTGGGTTCATCCCTCAGTACAGAAAAAACCAAACCAAATCAAAACAAAACAAAACAAAAAACCCAAACAAGAAAAAAAAAGAACTAAATATTCTACAAATTTGTGCTTTATTCTGCCTTATTATTTTCCCCTGATAAATATGGATGTTGTTTGGTGGAATATTCTATGAATGTCAGTTAAGTTGATTTGGTTGATAGAATTTTCCAAATCTTCTATATACTTACTGATTTTTATATGCTTATTGCATTGATTATTGAGAGAAGGGTATTAAAATCTCCATCTACCACTGTGGATTTGTCTTTTGTCTATTTATCATTGAAGTTCTGTTCATTTTTGCTTTATTCATATTGAAGTTTTGTTCTTGGGTGCATGATTCTTTAGGATTGTTATATCACCTCAGTGAATTGAGCCATTTATTCTATTAAATGACCTTCTTTATCCCTGATTATAGTCTGTGCTTTAAAACCTAATTTGCCTTTGGCTATATTAATATTGGATAACTATTTAAAAGTTTTTGAGTTTTTGTATGATAGTTAAAGCCATAGTTCTTACAATATGCTTTTAATGTGGCTTATTGATATATCATATTTTATTAAATTCCCATTATTATGTGATTTCCTAATGTTCTTTCTTACTCTACTTTCATAATCTTTTCATTATCTTCTATCACATTAAAAAACAATGGTTAGATTGTAATGGCCATAGTCTGCCAAGTAGTGTATGATTATTCCACTTTTTTCTAGTACATTTTTTGTGGTACTGGGGATTGAACTCAGGGGCATTCTAACTCTGAGCTACACCCCAGCGCTATTTTTTTTTTTATTTTGAAACAGGGTCTCGCTAAGTTCTTGAGGCTGACCTTGAACCTGTGATCGATCCTCCTGTCTCAGTTTCCCAAGTACTAGGATTATAGGCATGAGCCACCACACCTGGCTTCTAGTATATTTTTTAAAAAGAAAAATCTTTGTTGAACTTCAAATTCATATATCATACAATTCACCCATTTAAAGTGTGCCATTCAGCCGGGCGTGGTGGCGCACGCTTGTAATCCCAGTACTTTGGGAGGCGGAGACCGGAGGATCCGGGTTCGCGGCCAGCCTCAGCTCTCGCTCTCCCTGTCTCTCTCTCTCTCTCTCTCTCTCTCTCTCTCTCTCTCTCTCTCTACTTAGTGAGGCCCTCCGCAACTTCGTGAGACGTGGTTTCAAAATAAAGTATAAAAAATAGGGCCGGGGGTGTAGCGCGGAGGTAGAACGCCCCTGCGTTCAATCCTCGGTACCGCCAAAAAAAAAAAAAAGTGTGCCATTCAGTGATTTTTATTATATTCACAGATATGTACAACCATCACCATGGTCAATTTTATATTTTGTCACCTCGAAAAGAAATCTTGTTCCCTTTATCACCTCTCTATTCTTTCTTTCATGTTAGTCCTAAGCAACCACGAACCTTACTACGCATGACTTAGAATCCTAAGCTAAAAATAATTTTCTTCCTTCTCATACCTTCCACTCCCCACTCCCCACTCCCCAAATTTGGAAGGCATTATTGCATTCTCTTTGGGCATCCAGTCCCATTTCTAATCTAGTTCCTATGTCTTCAGCCTGATATGCTTTTTTTATTTTTTGGTTCCTGGAAAATTCTAGAATGTTTGTGTATATCTGGTGATCTAAAACAGGAGTTGGAAAACTTTTTCTATAAAGGGCATCATAGTAAGTGTTTTAGGCTTTGTGGGCCATACCGTCTGTGTTCCAGCTACCCAAGTGTTCCATTGTACAGGAGAGCAGCCATTGGAAGTATGTAATGGAATAAATATGTAAATGTTCAAGGTTGTGCTTCAATAATTACAAAAATAGGTGATGGGCCAGATTTGGCCTAAGAGCCATAGTTTGCTGACCCCTGTGCTAAAGTTTCATGATATTATGCCTAGGTGTGAGGTTTTTCAAATCCATTGTGCTAGGTTATTTGTAGGCCTTCAGTAGGTCTGTATTCTTCAGTTTGTGGAATGTTTATTTCCATATGTCTTTGATTATTTCTTTCCCAGTATTTTATGTGTTTGATTTTTGTTAAACTCCTATTAGTTATGGTCTCCCATATTGAACATATACCTTTTAAAATGTTTTCTCTTGTCTTTATTTCTTTGCTGTTATGATTTTCTTATCCTTTGTAAAGACTTTCTAAATTATTTTCCAGTAGTCTTCGTTTCATAGGTTTTCAACCAATATTCCTCATTGTGGACACACTTCCCCCTCCCCCCTTTCCCCGGCACTGGCTGCCTCCAAGTCGGAAGCCTTTCTGAGGTTTTTACAGGCCAAATGGTCTTGCTTCTCATCATCATATTTCTCTGCAGGCACAATTCTGCTCAGTCAG
Source organism: Glis glis (assembly GCA_004027185.1). NCBI lineage: Eukaryota > Metazoa > Chordata > Mammalia > Rodentia > Gliridae > Glis > Glis glis. The sequence continues at coordinate 33,652 of PVJS01001939.1, read as the reverse complement.
TTACAATTCCTCCACCAGTTTTCCATATTCCAAGAATTTATTGGCATCTTTTGTCTGCTGTTGTCTCCTTTCCAGTTCTCTTGTCATCTTTATTTATTTACTGTTATTTTAGCAGACATTTGGGAGAGAATGGAGAAAATATGATGTCTGGTCTGCCATGTTTAGATGGAAATTAGCGCTATTTATTCTCTCTCATTATTTCTATTTTCTTATCCACATCCATCTCCAAATCTCATTAAAACTCATTCTTGTTCTGATACATACTTTTCAGAGACTGATACGTTTTACTTCTCAGTGCCTTTGGTCAATATTATAAAAAGACACTGGACTGGAGGTCCTGGATCTGGTTTTGGATTTACTGACCCTCTCGGAAACTGAGAGAGTCAGAATTATTTGGAGGGAACAGAATCGTCGCTTACTGACTGCCTTTTGATTGCCAAACACAATAATAGTTACTTTCTCCATTCTCATTTTTGTGTTTTAGTTTTCAATTTTTTAGTCCCTATTTACTTTGCATTTTCTGCTTAACAGAGCCTAACCTATTTGCTGAGAGATGCAGCACAGAACTATTTTATTGTTTTACACATTTTGATGTTCATATTTGGAAACAGTTTTATGAGGGAACATGGAGTTAACATGATGTAAAAATCTGGCCTTGAAATATCATATGTTGTATTAAAAGTTATTCTCCAAGGTGTGATTGACATTCAGGCTTTTTTGTGGTGGAGAATGGAGATGAAGTGAAATGAATGGGGAAATAGTTTTGAATAGTTATTAATTCCATATCAGTTTGAATATGTCGTTTTGCACTAGGATAATCTCTAAGTAGAGAACTGTGCATTTTTGGATGGTGGAGTGGGTGGTGCAGGAGGTACACGTTTCATTTCTGCTCTGCTCATAACCATGGGACTGTAGAACTGGAAGAAGCCTCAATGATTCTTTAATCTTGTGGTTCACAAACTTCAGTGTGAGTAAGTCAATTTTACTCTATTATACGGTTGCAAAGATCACCAAAGAATAAATCTCTTTATTGCAGATACCCTGGCCTTACTCTCAAAATTCTGATTCAGAGGAATACGATAGGCCTAAGAATATGCATTTGTTATAGGTACTACACCCCATCCCCTCACCCACAAGACCCACAGAGGATTCAGACACACTTGGGCCAAAGACAACATTTGGAGAAACACAAATCTGATATGTCTTGTTTACAGACAAGAGGAATAAGGTCCTAGGCAGTTGAGTGTCTTGTCCCAGTTTGACGGTGGGAGAGGTGGGAGTGGACCACACGTCTCATAACTCTGTTCAATGATTTTTCCCACTAGAGCATACACTATTATTTTAGTGTCTAGTTACATCATGAACTAAAGATATGAACCACCAGCTTAAAGTGTCTTTATTTGTAGTAACCTCAGTTTTTTATAAATGGTTTTCAGATGTTTGGGAACAGCTTCAGCTCACGGTCACTCTGCAGCAGAGGAATGATCAGGAAAGAGAGAGAGGACAGCCCTCTCCCCTCCCCCTCACAGAACCTGCTGGAAACTGGCTTCTGTGTATTTTCTCCTCTAGTCATCATGCCCCTGGAAGATTAACAGATACTTATTTAGAAAACTGTCCAAAGCATCCAGGAACCTGACACTTGGTGAAACGGAGCGGACGTGCTGCTGAGCACCTTCTCTTAAGTGCGAAGCAGCAACTGTTGCTACATTCTTGGAGACAAAGAAGGAAATGTTTCTTGTGCCTATTATTTAGGATGTTCTCCCCATCTCTACCACAGACCAGCCAAGCAAAATACACACATACAACCTCCACTGAGTCCTGCTCAACTGTGATGTTGAACTACATGTGGAAAGAGAGTTTCTTTACTGCTAATAGTCTTTGTGATAACTGTGTACATTTTGTGAAGAATGGCCATTGAAGCCAGACATGGTGGCACACGCTTGTAATCCCAGTACTTGGGAGGCTGAGACTGGAGGATCCGAGTTCGCGGCCAGCCTCAGCTACTTAGTGAGGTCCTCCACAATTAACTGAGACCCTGTTTCAAAATAAAGAACAAAAAATAGGGCTGAGGGTGTAGCCCAGAGGTAGAATGCCCC
>PVJS01001939.1:0-31456 GCA_004027185.1 Glis glis | reverse complement strand
ACCAGGGATTGAACCCAGAAGCATTCTACCTTCACACCACACCCCTATTTTTTTATTCTTTATTTTGAAACAGGGTCTCACTTAGTTGCTGAGGGCCTCACTAAGTAGCTGATTTTTTATTTTGAAACAGGTCTCATTAAGTTGCTTAGGGCCTCACCACATTGCTGAGGCTGGCCGCGAACCTGCAATCCTCCTGTCTCAGCCTCCCAAGTACTGGGATTACAAGTGTGCGCCACCACGCCCAGCTCAGATTCTCATGTTCTAATGCTCCTTTTAAAACTCCATATTTGTCAGGATGGGCTAGACTATGTGCTAATGAACAATCCCAAATCACAGTGGCTTAACACCACAAAGGGCTGCTTCCCCACGTGGCCAAGCTCCAGTGCAGATTATCAGGGCACTTGATCCACCTGTGCCCTCAGGAGCCCGTTGCTGATGGTGGCTCCATCTCACCCTGCACTTCCATAGCCTCTAGGAAAAGGAGTGTGCTGCTCTAAATACACACTTCCACTCCCAGGTCAGGGATATTGCTTCTGCTCACGTTTTATTGGCCAAATCAAATTCGAGAGGGTGCTAAGTATAATGTCATCATGAACCCAGAGCGTTCACTTTCTTCCTTTGGTTTCAACCTCATTAACTCTTCCAAACTTTCAGACTTCTAAGATGTGGTCTAGATGTTTAGGTTTTCTGACCACATATACTTGTGAACAGAAGTTCTCTGACATTACTGTGAAACCACTTAAACTTATCTTTCACTTATTTTAAAAAATTTAAAAATTTATATTTGTGGTAAAATATATATAGCATAAAATTTACCCTCTTAACCATTTATTTTATTATAGTATTGGGGATTGAACCCAGGGGTGTCCTACCTCTAAGTTACTCCCCCAGCCCTAACTGATTTTTTATTTTGAAACAGGTCTCATTAAGTTGCTTAGGGCCTCACCACATTGCTGAGGCTAGCCTTGAACCTGCAATCCTCCTGTCTCAGCCTTCCAGGTACGGGGATTACAGGACTGTGCCACCACGCCCAGCCCTCTTAACCATTTTTAAGTACACAGTTCAGTTGTGTGAAGTACATTGTTATGCAACCATCACCACCATCTATCTCCAGAACTTTTTTCATCTTGTAAAATTAACACTGTATCCACCAAACAACTCCTCATTCTTCTTTTCTCCCAGCCCTGGAAACTGCCATTCTACTTTCTCTATGAACTACACTAGGAACCTCATATAAGTAGAATAATATGATGTTTGTCTTTTTTCATGACTGGCTTATTTTGTTTAGCATTATATCCACAGGTTTATTCCATGTTATAGTATGCATCAGAATTGTCTTCCTTGGATGAATTTCTCATTCATATCTTGAATTGTTTCCTAATTTCATTGAATTGTCTGTCTATATTCTCTTAACTCTCATTAAGTGTCCTTGAAAAATCATTGTCTTGGATTCTTTGTCAGGCATGTCATTGGTTTCCTTTTCTGTCTGGCTTCTTGGCAGAGTCTAGTTGTGTTCTTTTGGAGGCATCACGTGACCTGGCCTCTTCCTGCTTCTTGTGTCCCTACACTGCTATTTGTGCATCTGATGGGTCAGTTTGCCTCCACCAGTTTTATAGGGTGGTTTCCATAGGGAAGACTTCCTGCAGGCAGTCCATCCTAGGGCGTTGCTTGGTGGCTTAGGTTCCAGGCAGATGTGTTAGTATCCCCGTAGCTTCGTTAGCTGTAATCAACATTGGTGATGTCTGCTGGTGTCTCTGTGGCCTAGGCAGTATGAGTTGTGGGACTGCACCACCAAGTGGGATGCAGCTGTTGTAGGTGGGGTGGGTTTGCTGGCAACTCTGTGCAGTACACTGACACCTGGCTTTGGATATGTTGTGGGTGTCAGTTTCCAGAGGTAGTGTGAGGGCAGAGCCTCCCTGTGGGGCCAGGTGGATGTGGTGCAACATGGCTGGTGGGTGTGGTGCCTGTTAGCATCTGAGGGCTGCATGGGTGACTTGTGGGGCCTGTGGAGGCTAACCTACATGGATGTTTACCCAGCTGCTTCCTAGAGCAGAGGGTAGGTGCGTAGGGCCAAAGACCTGCTTCTCAGTGTCTCATGTGCTGAGCTTCTGAGAAGGGGCTGCACTGCTTTTTGGGGCCACAGGAGAGGCAGGATCACCTGGTTGCTTCCCTGGGGCCATGGCAGGCTGAGCTCCTCAGGAAAAGCTGGAGACAGCCACATGGCTTCTTCACAGGAGTCCCGGCGGGTGGGACCTCGTGGTAGCTCCATGTAGCAAGAGCCTGGGTGGGGAGGGCACGATGTGGACTGGGCTCTTTCTCCTGGGACATGCAGCAGGGTGGAGCCCACCAGCTGCCCAGTGCAGGTTCATGGCCTGGGAAGGTCTCCAGCAGCAATGCCTCAGGTGTCTGCGGCGTGAGTGGGGACTGCTGCGGGACTCCTAGCATAGCCTAATCTCCAGAGGGAAATGGTAGCTGCTGTGTCCTTGTGAGTCTCCATGCTGGTCAGCACCTCTGCAGTATCTCCAGTGCGGATGCTGTCCCAAACACTCCAGGGGAATAGCTGCTGCTTTTTTTTTTTTTCCTTTTCTTGTTTTGGTCCTTCGTTGTAGTGAAAATCATTTCAGGTACCCTTTAGTCAGCCATCTTGGCCGATTAACTCATAAAATCTGTTTTTGACACAGAAGAATAGGAATAACTCCTGTTTGACGGATTTGTGAAGTTAGCATTGAATTGTGACACCCTGGTGCTTCATGTCTTCATTGGCTTCCTGTTGCCTTTATACCTGTATCCTCAGCCTCGTTCCTCATTATCCCCTCAGTGAAAAGTTTTAAGATACTTTTCCCTAATCTATTCCCAACCCCAGGACATTTTAATTCCATAAATATATCATCTATTTGTTTACAGTGGTCCTTTGGAGGCCACAAACCATTGTGAACCAATTTTTACTCCCTCGGGGGTACCTATGAGCCCCACTTGCATACTTTAGAATGGGATTCATGATCATTACTGTGGCTCACCCATCCCCTCCTTTGCTTCCTCCCTCGTCTTCCCTTCTTCTTCCTCTTGCTCATGCTTACTGCTCTCCAGCTGCCTTCTTTGCTTTGGGTTCCATAAGGGCATCAAGTTCCTACCTCAGGAATTGGCACAATTTGTTCTCTCCCTAGAGTGCTCTTTTCTTTCTTTCTTTATCTTTTTGTGGTACTAGGGATTGAACCCAGTGGTATTCTACCTCTCAGCTAGACCCCCAGCTGTATTTTTTAATTTTTATTTTGAAACAGGATCTCACTAGGTTGCTAAGAGTTTTGCTACATTGCTGAGGCTGGCCTTGAACCTGTGCTCCTCTTGTCTCAGCCTCCCAAGTACTGGGACTACAGGCATGTGCTACAATGCCCAGCTCGGTGTTCCGTGTGTATGTGTGCATGTGTGTGGTATTGGGGATTGAACCCAGGGGCATTCTACCTCTGAGCTACACCCCCAGCCCTATTTTATTTTTATTCTGAAACAGGGTCTCACTAGGTTGATGAGAGTCTCACTACTTGTCAAAGCTGTCCTCAAACCTGCGATCCTCCTGTCTCAGCCTCCCAAGTACTAGGATTACAAGCGTCTGCCACCACACCCAGTTCCAGCTCCTTTATTTTAATTGATTACCATATGCTCATCTGTCTGGCCTGCAGCTTAATTATCATTTCCCCAGAAAATCCAGTTCCTTCACCTCTCCTATCCTGGTCTATGTTAGATCCTTCTATCACTTTCTCTCACAATGCCTAGTTTCCTTCAAGCATTTGTAATTTGCAATGATACAAATGTTTGTGTCATTATTATCTGTCAGTTATTCCCAGTACATTGTTAAGTTGGGGCCAGTGATGGACTTATTCCCCACTCTATGTTACATCTAGTTCAGTGCCTAGAATTGTTGAAAAAAAAAGTAATGTAGTGTTTTTGAGGAAATATGCAGTGACAAAAATTGCCTTGAAGTTGATACTGCTTATAAAGTTAATGCCCGCACTGTCAGTCACAATAGCACTTATGTTGATGTATTACTTAAGGAATCATAAGCTGCGATGGCAGGAAAACCCTGAATTCTCAAAGCTTTAAGAGAATAACGTAAAGCTTAAGAGTTGGCAAAGCCTCAAGTAGAAGTTACACAGGGGTCTGATTGATGGGGGCTCTGCCATCTTTAACACTTTGGCTTCCAAGGTCACCCTGGCACCTCAATGTGGATGACAGGTGGGAGGAGAATGTTGAGAATTACATGTGGGGATAGCCGTTCAGCGGCATGTATCATTCTGCCTGCATTTTTTGTTGTTGTTATTGTTTGTTTGCCTTTCTGACCAGATAGGGTCCTAATCCTATTGTCCCACCACAAGAACTCAGTTCCATGGCCTCACTTCCCAGCTGTGAGGCTATCTGTGAACTCAGGAGGTCACGCAAATTGGCCTCTGCCACAGTGCACATGGGAGGTCATACAAACATGTGCAAGCATGTAGTTGTCTGGATGTATACAGATTTACAAATCACTTTGAAGAACTTAGAAGTGCTTGAGTAGTTCAAGACTCAGAGGGTGGGCACCACCGAATATAGGAGTGTATAAGTTTTATTTTAGATGAGGTTTTGCCTGCTTCATCATTTTAAAATTTATGAAGTGAGGTATGGTGGAATGGGGTAGTGGGGAGTGGGTTAGAAATGCACTCTGTATACCTAAATGAACATGAGAATTTTTTGCCATGCAGTAATTAGTCTTCCCAGGCTCTTGTGTAGCTGTATTCATGATATGAACAGCTTAGCATCTTGTTAGCTGAATGGAAGCCCCGGTGAGGTCTGGTTGAGCTGCTGGCAGCATTGTACTTAATAAAATGGGGCCTTTTTACCCATGGAATATTTTCAGTTCCACAATCACCTGATAAGTCCTAGTCTTTTGATGAACTACAAATAAAAACCAGTGCTCCAATGTCTATTTGTTTGAAGAAGAAGAAACCTATTGCATGTCTGGTTCATACAACAAGGCAATTGTAACTGATCTGTGGAATGAGGATACTGTACTTTCATCTGAGCTAAAGCTTACCTGGCCATCCTTCAGGTTTGCCATTCTTCCCTACGCCAGGGGATGGGAGCAGAAATACGAGCCTGAGTGCTTCTTTTGTGCAGCTCCTGAGACTCTCTCAACTCTTTTCCTTAGCAGAAAGAAAGAATTCAGAGCTTGGTGGAGTAGGTTGGTGTTTTAACATATATTATTTCTATTTCAATTGTATTGAGGGGCTTTTGAGACTGGCCCCTTTCTTTTCCTTGTTATCATCCACCAAACTCTATCCCTAGCTATCCCTTTTGAAAAGTTGAGGGTGGGGGAAGCCCACCCATTTGGAGACACACCTCCAAAGAGAAAACATACTGTACATTTTAAATTCTAAAAATTCAAAGCAGTTACTTTGCAAATTGGGTGTTTTTCAAGTAATGTAAATATTGCCCATATCCTCCCTCTTTCAGCTGTCATTTTGTTGCTGAACCCAGGTTTGGAAACATCCCATGGAAAAACCAACATCTGGGAGACAAGTGTTTGGGGAGAAAGAAAGGCTTTATTGAATGGCCATAGAATGAGGAGGAAGTTTTGTTCACAAATCAGCTTCTCAACTCCAGAGGGTTGAGGGGTTACAGATTTAGGGTAGGAATAATGAGGAAGAGGCATAGACTGACAGAGGAGAGGGATATTCATGTCTTTTCTGGGAATAGGCAGAGATCTTTCAGGAACTCGTGTGCCGGCTCTTTCCACTCCTTTCATGATCTGATGTTCCTGGTCATAGCAGCTGGCAGGTGTCTTTAGTCTTGACTGTGGGGTGGGGGGAGAGAGACTAGGCAAGTGTAGGTAAAGCTAACCCTATAGTATGGTTCTGGACAAAACATTTCTCAAATGTTCAACAGGTCTACATGCAGAGCTGATTAGAATCTGACCCAAAAGTTAAGGCAACGAAGGAGACAAACACAGTATGGAGGCAGAAGTGCCAAGCCTCATCCCGGTCACCTGTGGGGCATCTGTTGGCCCAAGTGAAGAGTCAGTGTTTGCAGCAAAAGTGGCCTTCAGGTCCTTGAAGAGGAACCTGGGCAACTGTTATCATAATCCATGCATCCTGGGGCTCCCCAAATTAGTGATTTTTACATTAGTTAAGAGCCGGTGAAGCCAGAGGGTGGATTTAGGTTTTTCCTCAGTAACAATTTGTTTTCCACATTGCATAAATTGCAGTTTCAGATCAGTCTTGTCCTGCTTTCTCTGCCTCTGATGAAGCTTAAAAGTATTTTTTAAACTTAATGAGTTAATTAATTAATTTTTATGGTACTGGGGGTTGAACCCAGGAGCTCTCTACCTCCAAGCTATACCCCAGCCCTATTTTATTTTGAAACAGAGTCCCTTTCTAAGTTGCTGAGGCTGGTTGTCAACCTGCGATCCTCCTGTCTCAGCTTCCCAAATACTGGGATTACAGGTGCACACCACCATGCCTGGCATAAAAGTGTTTGATTGACATTTATCAGAAAGTTATGGCAGCTGTGACTATAATCCTAAAAGCAGGTTGGTGAGGTCAGGATGGTATCTCCCTTGATGCCTTCATAGGGTTAATAAAGAGATTTATGCTGGAGTTCCATTGAGGGCTGAACTGGACAATGAGGGAGCTCCCATATCCAGCGATCAATAGCTTGGTGGAACCTTTGCAGCATTACACATCTGCAACAAATTGGCTGGCAGGTAATCACCTTCCCCTGTGTAGTATGAAAAACTGCCTCCTTTAAAATAAGACCATAATATAAAGGCTGGGTGGAAAGGGCGTGGTGAGATCCCTGATCTTTAGAGTAGTTGAGCTACATTTTATTCAGATCCACCTGTATATAGCTTTGGATGTCCCTGTGATTGGCCACACACCATTTCCTACTGGATTTGGTTCTAGGTCTTCCCCCAGGTAGAAATGGCTGTTCAGAGGAATGCTAATTGGGTGGGGTGGGGTGGGGCTGGGCTGGGGATTTAGCTCAGTGGCAGAGCACTTGCTTAGTATGCAGGGGGCCCTGGGTTCAATCTCAGCACCACAAAAACAAAAGAATAAAATCTAGTTGGGTGGGACTTCAGAAACCTGTCAGCCAACCATGAGCCCAGGTGGTTCTCCTTCCCTGAAGCTGTACTCCATGATGTTTTTAGCTGCCACTGTTAATGGGTCAAGAGTCATACCTGCCAAGAGCAGGGTTGGCACTTCCAGGGCCATCGGCCACCTTTCCGTTGGCTACTCTAAAGAAGGCCCAGGGCGTGGGGCAGATAAAACTGAATCTTTGGCATGTGGTTCTTTGAGGCTGTTTTTGAGAAACAATAGGAAATGATTGGATTTGAACCCAGTTACGGTTTATACGTATGCTTTCTGTGTTCTGATTTTGTTTTAATAAAGCCTTATTAGTGGTAAATTCATTTTTGTTGTTGCTGTTGAAGGTGCAGTAGAATTCTTTAATGCAGAATTTTAAAGGCTCCTCCTGTAGAATCTTGTGTGATTTCTGAAACTGGGACTTAGGAACAGATGATAGGAAGCTCTTCCACTAAGTTTATTGTATTCATTTTTAAGTCTTTTCTGTGTGTTGGGCATGGATAAACATATTCCCTTTAGTGCAGGCGATCCTGGAAAATGTTTCTATTTTGAATACAGTGATCTAAGTAATCAGCCTGTTATTCTCCATGTTGTCCTTTTTTTGAAGCAAATACAAACAACTTGCAAGCTCTTTGGAACTTAACCTGGATACCTCCTCTTCTGTTGTGACCTGATGTACGATCATTTCCCCACATTTTGGGATGTAGTTTTTCAAGTGGTTTGATTTTTTTTTCTGGATTTGATCAATCACATCTTTCAGATCAATTAAGCTTTTGAGGGAGTTAAACCTTTGAGGGAAAGACTGAACCCTATCCATCCTGGGTGTGAAGTGTCTATCCTAGCACTGTGCGTGTTACACACTCCTGAGACAGGTTGCATGCACTTCTTATGGATGCTATGATGAATTATCACAAACCAAGTGGCTTAAAACAAGAAAAAGTTCTTCCATGGTTCTGGAGGGTGAAAATTCAAAATCCCGGTGTCAGCAGATGCCACATCCCCTCCAAGGCCCTGGGGGAGAACCTGTTCTTTGTGCCTTCTAGCTCTGGTGGCTTTCAGCATTCCTATTCTTTCTTGGCTTGTGGCCTTATCACTCCAGTCTCTGCCTCTCTCTGCACTCCACCTTCTTTTCTTTGTATGTCAAATCTCTCTCTGCCTCTCTTTCCTGATGGCATTTAGAACTTACTGAGATAACCCAAGATAATTGCCTGGTCTAAAAAATCCTTAAATTAACCATATCCACAGAGACCCCCTTTCCAGAGGTATGACATATTTTGGGGGGGCCACTCATGTATGGTTTCTGCACAATCTAGAGGCCAGTCATCGGGTCCTCATCTAAGCACTTCACTCAAAGGTGCTTGCTTCTGTTTTATTTTTGGTGGGTTGTTTGCTTCAAGTTGTTCCTGTTTCAGTATCCACTTCTTGTGCTTTATGCTCTTGTGTTTACAATATCAAGTGACGGCTTTGCTCCTGGCAGTCTGTGCCATTAACAGTGAATTTTACATGCTATTTGGGACTGAGGGCAAGGCATTATCGTGTTCACCATTGAGAAACCATTGTTCTCATCTTACTGCAAAGCAATTTAGTTATCCATTTGCTCAGGCCAAAGACATTACAGTTGTTTTTTTAACTCCTATTTCTCTTACACTTCACACTTGATTCACTAGCAAGGCTCTTGGCTCTTCCACTTATAGGTGGCAGTCACTTCTTTTTTTCTTTTTTTTTTTTTTGCATCTCCGCTGCCACCAACTTGATTCAAATGATCTACCTCTTGCCTGGGTTACTGGAAAAGTGCTCTTCAACTGTCTCAACTTCTGCTCTGATCTACCTTCAGTCTCTTCTCAGTACAGAATCCAGGTGATCCTGTTAAACATGACTCAGTTCATGTCTCTCCTCTACTTAATAGCCTTCAGTGCTTTCTTTCTCCCACATGACTCACTATACCATTTCGTTAGGCCTTCTCTGTTATCTTCTCTCCTACAGGTCTCTCCTTTACCCACAATGGCTTTCGTGCTGTTCCTTGAGCATAACAAGTGTGTGCCCATCTCAAGGCTTTGCAGTTAGTATTTAGCTCTTAAAACAAAAATGATTCTTTAATTTGCTTTCATTTCTACTTCCCCGATGTAGGGACAAATGTGTGCACAATCTCCTTGCTATTTGCTAAGTAGAAACTATTTCTCTTTAAAATGAATTTACATATAAGACCCTGCATCTTATCTCATTTTATAGACTTGCTATTTCTATTTACAATTCCACAAAATGGTTGAAATCTTCATTTTCTTAGTTTTGTCTTTTTAAAATACCATTGCATCTCATACTGCATCGTGTGTGTGTGTGTGTGTGTGTGTGTGTGTTATTGGGGATTGAACCCAGGAGCATTCTACCTCTGAGAAACACCCCAGCCCTATTTTATTTTCTAGTTTGAAACAGGGGTGCAATAAGTTGCTGAGGCTGGCCTTGAACTTGCTATCCTCCTGTTTCAGCCTCCTAAGTACTGGGTTTACAGTCATGTGCCACCACACCCAGCTACCACCAGCCATTTATCTATCATCTATCTATCTATCTACCTATCTATCTCCTATCATCTATCTATTAATTATTTTGAAACAGGGTCTCATTACATTGCTGAAGCTGGCCTCAAACCTGCGATCTTCCTGTCTTAACCTCCCAAGTACTGGGATTACAGGTGTGCGCCACTGTGCTTAGCTACTACCAAACTACCCTCCCTCCCTTCCTCCTTCCCTTCCTCCCTCCCTCCCTTTATTATTATTTTGAAACAGGGTCTCATTATGTTGCTGAAGCTGGCCTCCAACCTGCAATCTTCTTGTCTCAACCTCCCAAGTACTAGGATTACAGGTGCACGCTGCCACACCTGACTGCATCTCATTTCTTGATTATGATTCTTTTGTCTTCACCTGTTGGGTGTACTCTATATTCATTGGCATCCTTGAGCTCAAAGATTAAAGTTACCCCTCACGTCAGTGGAAGCTCCCAGATCCCTGGGGCCATTAGATGACCAGATCTTTTCTTATCCAGTGTTGGTGAGGGCGAGAACACAGGCTGAGTACTGAAGCCACACACTGGTGGGACAACCTCGGGCAAGCCCCGTGACCTCTGTGAGCCTTGCTTGCCATGTGTAAAGGGAAGGGGGCTGAGCAGTCCATCTCTGTGGCACTTTCCAGCCCTAACAATCTGTGAATTGTTAGGGGCAGGGGCACTGTTCAGGCCATAAATACCTGCTGGGTTATATCGTGGTCTCTCCCTTTTCTTACCCGCTCTTTGCCAGCTTTCATGTTAAAATTTTCCACCCACCAGGAACACCAGAGGCAAGAGGCTTACAGCAGGTACCACCCCTGCTTACTGCCAGATACCTCCCAACTTAGCCATTGCCTGCACCGATGGGCTTTTGCTAGAATTTGGCTTGCTTTAGTCCCCTTCTGCAAATAAACTTTAAAGTACTCCCTCAAACAGTGAGAAGCTGCCAGTGGTACTGGCCATGCGTTTTATAATTACTTTTTGATGCTTTCCATGTGACTTTTGGTCTGAGGGCAGTAGGTTAGGGTTGGTTGGTTGGGGGTTTTCCCATGGACTGGTCTATACTGCTGGTCATGGAGGACCCAGCATGTGGTGGAAAGCCCATTGGTCCTCTGGCCCTCTGCTAGCTGCTGCCTCTGAGTTCTAACCATCTCCAGCCCGTCTGCCATCGGTTATGCCTCACTCATGGCCATTCTGCTTAGACATGCCGGTTTGGGTCCTGGAAGTATTGCCTACACGGATGCTGCGGACAGTGATAAGGGATTATGACAACAGCACACTGCTCCCTGCAGGGCTCTGTGCTGGCCTTATCTCTCAGCCTCACAATAGCCTTCCAGAGGAGGTTTCATCCCTTTTGGAATAAGGAGAATGATCTAAAGGTGGATCAGCAGCCAGTAAGGAGTTGAGCTGAATTTGAACTCAGACCTTTGTGCCTTCATGGTATATGTTCTCTCTGTCACTGCCCACTGCCTCTTCGGCATAGCCAGTGCCAGACTGGGCTCCTTTAAGGTTAATTCAATTTTGATGAGTTGATCAGGAAGTTAGGTCTTAATTCTATAACATCATTTCTAGGGAAAACATGGTTTCTTACTTAAAAAAACCTATAAACTTTGGTAATAATATTTTGTAGGTGGAGGGGAACTTGATGTACTTGTTGATTTAAGTTTCATTTCTTGATAATCACTTGGGACCACTTATGCTAAAAACTTGAGATAATTGAGATAAGTTGAAAATTGGCCTACTATATATTATTGGCCATATTATGCTAGCTCATCTCTCTCATGCTTAAAACAAAAAGCAAAACATTACCCCACCAACAAAATAACACAACTAGAAATTCGGAAAAGAGGAAGACTCTAAGACCCTAAGGCTGTCTTTCAAAGCTCATGGAGCTCAAAGTTTGAACCAAAATGTTAGTGTTTTATAATTCATGGCTGTTTAATTGTGACATGGTATACACCTGCTTGCTTTTTTTTTTGTGGTACCGGGGATTGAACCCAGGGGTGTTCTACCTCCGCGCTACACCCCTGGCCCTATTTTTTTATACTTTATTTTGAAACCGGGTCTCACGAAGTTGCAGAGGGCCTCACTAGGTAGAGAGAGAGAGAGAGAGAGAGAGAGAGAGAGAGAGAGAGAGAGACAGGGAGAGAGAGAGAGAGAGAGAGAGAGAGAGAGCTGAGGCTGGCGGCGAACCTGGATCCTCCAGTCTCCGCCTCCCAAAGTACTGGGATTACAAGCGTGTGCCACCACGCCCGGCTACCTGCTTGCTTTTAAGAAGAAAAGTAATGGAAGTATAAGGAGAGGGGAAAGTGACGTGGACACTCAATAACTCAATAACTCTTCTTTAGTGATGTCCTGATGATTTAAGCATAAATGAATCAGAACCAGATGGATTTTTTTCACTTGAAATACACATGGGTTTAAAAACCCAGGGAAAATATGCTCAGAAAAAATGTTCTTTGTTAAAATCAAAATATTTGAATTACAACTTAAGATTTTCATAGGTTCCAGTGAGTAGTTGCGTACCCTCATCTCTAATTTAGATGGGGTGTGTGCTTGAGTTGAGCACTTAAGCTATTCAGTGGAGCTGCTGTCAGGGAGGTGTAGCAGTCCTGTAAAATGACATAAGGCACAAGGGCCTTATGTGCAAACTCGTTTCACATGGGTTCTTGGGTATTGAGTAACATGTTTCATGTAATTTGACTCTTGAAAATTTCAGAAGGTTTTACCTCAATCTTTGTGCATGAAAGTGGAAACAGTTTCACAGGGACACCTCCAGGTGCTGTGGCTCTCTGTCTTTCTGCCAAGGGTGGGGTGGCATCTCCATGACCCTGCGCTTACCTGGTTCTCCTTCACTGCTTCGGGTTCTGTTGGGGCCCAGGTTCTCCACAGTTTGTTCCACCAGCTGCAGGTGTTCCTAGAAACTTTGCCTTCACTGTCAGGCAGAAAGCTGCAGAAAGATATCAAGGCAGATTTCTGGAAAGCCCCCCAACTAACCAGTAGTTAAGCACCAGGAGGGGTTCCAGCCATCTTGCTCTGACAAGTCTTTCAGTGTTTCCTCAGCTTATCTTGTCCTGGAACCTTTGAGGAACTGGAGAAATAGGGATCTTTTGAAGCACTCTTTTTTAAATATGAAGCTATTAACTCTGAGCACATCTATAATGTATCTCTTAATTTTCCATTGCTTTCCCCTGATACTCTGGCAGAGCCTCTTGCTACCATTTTAAGTTGGAAATGCAGAAGACTTTTTTAAATCATTAAACAGCTTCTCTACCAAGTGCCTCTGTCCTGTCCCTGTTAGAAGAAAAAATAATCCCTCCTTACACTGATAGTATCTTCATACCAGATAATCCTCCAATGTCTTTCTCTCAAATATCCATCAGTTTCCTTTTTATTTTCTACATGTGTTACAGTTTGGTACTTTCTGTATACAGTGTACTTACCTGGCTAATTTAATCACAATGACTGCCTTTCTTCCAATCTCTGGAAAATTCTATACCAACAAATTATTTTTATCTTGTTTCTTATCTGATCTCTTCCCCTTCTCTGGTGAACTAGTCTTTCAGTATAAACATGGTGCTACTTAACCCTGCAGAGCCTCTCTTCATCAGTTGCCTTTCCCCCCATATATATATATATATTCATCTATATTTGTGTGCATATACAAATGTAGGTGAATATGCATATATACATCCATATCTATATATACACATTAATACTCCAAAACATATAGATAATATTACCACGAAACATTGTGAGACCTTAATTATATTCTTAATCTTTTAAAAAAACTTATTGTATTAGTATATTGCAATAATATATCATAGTAAGGTTCAATGTATTAAAAACACACATGCACATAACTCTTTATCTCTGATAATCACCGTTTAGTTTCCAGCTGGTTTCTTTATTTCTAACTAAACTTGTCTCCTTTTGAGTCTCCTTTTTTATTCTTTTTCTGATTCATGAATTGTGTTCTATGCCACCTTTAATGTCTAAAATACCAACTTTCAAAAAACTTCATCAATGTCTTTACATCTCATTAAAAAATCTTCAAGATTAGCTAAGTATGGTGGCTCATACCTGTAATTCTAGTACATAGGAGGCTGAGACAAGAGGATTGCAGGTCTGAGGCCAGACTCAGAAATTAAGCAAGACACATAGCAACTTAGCAAGACCCTGTTTCAAAATAAAAAAATAAAAAGGGCTGGGGGTGTAGCTCAGAGGTAGAATGCTTTTGGGTTGAATCCCCAGTAACCCCCCACACACCAAAAAATTCTTGTAAAAAAATTATGTGTACTTGGTTGGTAACAATGATGTATGATGATCAGTATATAAAAGTCCACCTCAAGGAAAGCATAGCTCATTTAATGAAAAAACAATGATAATGATTCTTCCTGGGGTTTTATTTTTCCAGTGAGATTTTGATGTTGTGCCTCATTCATTCATTCATTCATTTACTTACTCATTTAGAGAATGGATTTTGAACATACACCGTAGTCCCACACTATATTAAGCACTAAGGATGAAAATATGAATAATATGTGACCTCTGCTCTTGGAAAGTGCATAATCTAAGGAAGACATGCATAAATTATATTACAGTGAAACGTATCTACTGTGATGAATGTTCAAGCACAGTCCTGTGCGCACAGTCCTGTGGGCACATGGAGGGGGCAATGTTAACGCCAGCTCTCGAGAAGGGGGGTCACTGAGGAATTGACATTGCACTTGAGTCTTCTTGGCTGAGTAGGGAGGTGGGGTGAACAAGGGTTTTGGTACAGAACACCAGTGCTGAGGCATAGAAGCATGGAAGACGGTGTGTCAGAGAAAGTAAAGTAATAGGCATGTTTAGAATGTGAGAATGTAGAGGGTGGTAGGGCAAGAATAGGACGTAAGGGGGGTTAGACCAGACTTGGAAAGCTCTTTGAACCTTGGTGGGGAAATGAGTTGGGAGGGCATTACAAAGACCTGGGTGAAGGCCTGAAGTAGGCTGTGGCTATCTGGATGGATGGAAAGAAGGACAGATTTCTTCCTGCAACAGAATTTATTAAACAGATTGAATTTAGGGGCCAAGTACAGAGAAACAACTAATGACTTCAGAGACAGAGCTTGTGTGTATGGAAATGCAGAGTACTGAGTTAGAAATACAGAAAGAAAAGTCAATATGAGGCCAATAGACAGTTTAGTTGCTAACCCATTGAGTTGGAGTTGGCTGGGAGGCATCCAAGCAAAGTCTCCTGGCTGGCAGTTATACATGCCAGATGGAAGTGTGAAGGAGGGAGTGTGCATTAGACACAGCAAACTCTCTGTCCTTAGACTCCCGTGGCCTATGTGTGATGCTGTCTATGTACACTTACGGAAAGTTCTTAAGGACAGATACTGCTTATGTCCATGTGCATCTTATCTCTTTCAGTCTTTTTCAAAATTTCTTGACAATTGTTTCATGAATGTTTCTACTGTGATTCCATGTTTTGATGCCAATCCTTTTTTCTTGATTTTTTTTAAAATAAAAGTTGTGACTTTTGGCCTCAACTTTAGACCTTTTGGAGACAGAACAATTTTATTTCTTCATGCCATTTTGAGGTTGTAGTTTTTTTGGACATTCATGCTGTTTTGTGTATTGTAAAAATAAGAAACCAGGCATATTTCTTTTTGTTTAGACATTTCAGGCAGGTGATATACAGCTGTGGTCTCTTGGACATCTTCCCATTCTTCTCCTTATCTCCTTGGGTAAATTAGCAAAATCCAAGGTCTTTTATTTTCAATTTGCAGTTGTAAAAATGTGTGGTTCAGCTGCCAGTTAAAGCAACCAGTGTTAGCCAGTGTTACTTCAAAAGGCTTCAAGCATCAATGTAGTTTTTAAATACTTGTAGCTTATTCCTATTTGACACGACTACTTTTTACACATTTCAGTAAAGAATTTATAAATTTTCTTAGTTGGTATGATCTCCAAAATTTATCCCCCATATTTGTGGGAAGAATATCCTATATGCTTTATGTATGTATATATGTATGTATATATAGGTGTGCATGTGTATGTGTATGTATGTATGTATATGCTGTATGTATGTATGTATGCTATATGTATGTCAGCCCACATTTTTCAAAGAACTTTGAATATAGAGTCAGGGATAATATTAAATACTTAATAACTAGAATAGTAATATGTACAGGTTAAGTGTGTGTGTTTATTTAAAACTCTATTGCTGTCTTAGTCTGTTCAGGTTGTTATAACAAACCGCCATAGAGTGGTTGGCTTATGAACAATAGGGATTTCTTTCCCGTGGGTCTGGAGGCTGAGAAGTCAAGGTGCTGGTAGATTTGGTATTTCGCGAGGGCCAGCTTCCTAGTCTATAGATGGTTGTCTTCTCTCTGTGTCCTCACATGGTGGCAGGGTGAGGGAGTTCTAATCTCTTTTCTAAAGACATCAATCACCTACCAAAGGCCCCACCTCCTTATTACCATCACAATAGAGGTTAGGATTTTAACATATGAATTTTGAGGGGCCTCAGTAATTCAGCCTATCTCAATTGCCTTACAAATATTGTATGATTCTACCCACCTATATGGAGTATATATAGGCAAATTCGTAGAGACAGAAAGTAGAATAGTGTTTACCCAGGAGCTGGGGAAATAGAGTTATTGTTTGATGGTAACTGAGTTTTTGTTCAAGATGATGAAAACTTTCTGGAAATGAATAGTGACATGATGGTTGTGCAATATGTGAATGTGCTTAATGCCACTGAATTGTACATTTTAAAATGTTGCCTAGCCTAGCATGGTGGCATGCACCTGTAATCCCAGTACCCAGGAGATTGAAACAGGAGGATCTCAGGTTTGAGGCCATCCTCAGCAACTTAGCGAGACCTTCAGCAACCTAGCTAGACCCTTCAAAAATAAAAAAATAAAATAAAAAACAGCTGGGGGTGTACTTCAGAGGTAGAATGCCCCTGGATTCAATCCCCAGTACCATACCCCCCCAAAAGATACATTGCCTTGTCTTTTCTAAATAAAGTATAAACATATATTGCTAAACTGCCTACTGTTTAAATTATTCATCAAATAAGTTAAGCCATTTATAAGTTATTTATTGATGCTTAGACACTGTTGGTGTGATCTTTTGTTTGATAAATGATGTCCCTGTCTGAGCTCTGATATGACACAGAGAACTACATCAAATTCTTCCAAGTTTCCCACTAAATTGATGGTCAGATAAGTCGCTGGCATTGGTACTTTGTTACACCCAAAAGATGACTGAATGAAAATTCTGGAAGCCAATTCTCCCCACATGGCCTGGGAGGAAGAATCTGTACTTTGATCTCCAACAAAAGCATCCCTACCTACTTGCCCATCGTAGCCCCACACGCATTCCAGAGCATATACCCTTGATGCCTCTACCACCTGGGTAGTTCCAGGAGCCAGGGAAGCCATTCACATCTGTGCTGACAGCCCTCCGACAACTGTTATCTGCTTCTGTAGTTGCCACTGGGTGACATAATTAGGTAACTGGAAGTCTCAATAAATATAGGATTTCTCTTTACCAATTGCTATGGGAGAATTTCAATAGTTTAACCATTGCTACCTACCATCTTAATGTCAAGCTTGGTTACATTCTATAATGTGCTTTATATAAAAGGGTTTATGTTAACAATGTCCATGAAGAATAGACTGTAGCCAGGCATGGTGGTACACACCTGTAATCCCAGTACTTAGGAGGCTGAGACAGGGGATTGCAGGTTTGAAGCCAGCTTCAGCAATTTAGGGAGCCCTGTTTCAAAATAAAAAATAATATAGACCTGGGGGTATAGCTTGGAGGTACAGTGCCTCTGGGTTAAATCTCTAGTATCCCCCAAACAAAGAGAATAGGTTATAATGGTTCATTCCTTAGAGGTGCACATAATTTGGCTGGGCTTGACTTAGATTGCATGATGAAATCTTGCATTTGATTTTGTTGGTTTTGAGATAGGATGAAGACCATTCTTACCTTATCACAGGTTAATACTGAGATAGTTGTTTTTTTATACTTCCTGAATAATCTTTCTTGGACTTCATGATGAGAATAGTGCCAGGATCCATGTTTAAAGTATTTTGTTTCATCTGGGTATAGACACACTTATTTTGTCTTTTCTGCATGGGTATGAATAGCTTATGCAATATGAATTTGAACCATTTTAGAAATATGAAAATGCTATAAAAGCTCCTCAAGCCATTGCCTAGAATCCTTCATCATAGCTGCGTAAAGATGGATTCTCAGTCTACTATTTTACATTAGGCCTTATTAGCACCCTTTAGAAAATCTACTTCTGCTAAAGGTGATTTTTGTGTGATTGTATTTTTTTGTATTGAAATTTAAGCTCTGTGTGTGTGTGTGTGTGTGCGTGTGTATGTGAACAAGGAGGATGGAATGATGTTGCATCATTCATTTATTAACTACTCATTCATATATAGTGTTCTGTGCTGTGACAGCCAAATCAATATGGTTCAATTTTTAAATAATGATTATGAATTACTATTTCTTGAGCCAGGTGTTATGTTAGGTTTTTTAAAATTATTGCTCAGTGATCATAAAATCTAATGTTCAAATAGATTAACTTTTACAAGTGAAAATAGACTATAAAAAGTTAAAATTCTAGGGCTGGATGTGTGGCTCAGTGGTAGAGTGCTTACCAAGTTTGTGCTATGCCCTGGTTCAATCCCAGCACAACTGAAAAACAAAAGTATAGACTTTCTCTGAAAAATTTATTGAAAGTTACTGAAATAACTTATTGAAAACTTTTTGAAATAACCTATTGTATATAAAATTTAAAAGTTTAAATTTCTTTATATTGAATGAACATTAAGACAGAAGTAGAATAATTATTCTTAGAACATATGCACATAATGTAATCAGTTACCTTGCCATTTCTATTTATAATAATGTATTCTCATAGTCTTCTGAAGATTGTTTTTAAAGTATGGTTTTATATATACACATATATATGTATATGTGTATATATAGTTGCCCACAAACTTATTTCATAGTTAATAATTTTGAAATTATTGACTTCTAAATGTATCTTCTCTGTAGAATATATATATATATATATATATATATTTTTTTTTTTTGCGGTACCGGGGATTGAATCCAGGGGCGTTTTACCTCTGAGCTACACCCCCAGTCCTATTTTTTTATACTTTATTTTGAAACCGGGTCTCACGAAGTTGTGGAGGGCCTCACTAAGTAGCTGAGGCTGGTCGCGAACTCGGATCCTCCAGTCTCCGCCTCCCAAGTACTGGGATTACAAGCGTGCGCCACCACGCCCGGCCTAGAATTTATATTTTTGATAGTATTTTGTCAGTCGGTACTGAGGTACCTAAGTCAGAGAACATTCTGATAAATGGAAAATATTTTCAGTTCCACTTTTTCACAACTAATTCTAAATTATATTATTCACAGTGAACTTTTAGTCTTTGGCCCTCTATTTAGAAGACCTTTCCTTTTATAAAATTTTTACAAGGCAAATTTTATCAAGTAACTTGCCTCTATATATACTGTAAAATATTAGGTCTTCTGACCTTTTTTCATTCTGATATTGAATGTAAAATTTCTAATTAACAATAGAATCCTGGAATTACATCAAAATATTCTTTTCACTAATGGAGCTATTCCAAAGTGAAGCTAGAGAATTTCAAATTAAATCTTGCACACTATTTTTATACTTTTATTGGTGCATTGTAGTTAGACATCGTAGGTTCAATGTCATACACAAACATGCACACAGGTCTTGGTGTGTTCCCCTTCAGGTGCCACCCCGCTACCCACCCCTCCCTGGGCATAATAATGAGATTGGTAGTGATGGCTTCATACATGGGCATCACATAATTTGAATTGTTCCTTTCATCAGTTCTTCCTTCTTTTTCCCTCCTCTCTTTTCTCCTCCTATCCCCTTCCACTATTCTACTGGTCTCTTTCCTCGATTATCTAAGTCCCTTTTATTTCCTGTTTTTCTCCCTAGCTTCCATATATGAGAGAAAACATTAGACCCTTGAATTTCTGAGTCTAGCTGATCTCACTTCACATAATATACTCTAGTTCCAGCCATTTTTCTGCAAGTGACCATGATTTTGTTGTTCTTTATGGCTGCTCTATCATTTCATTATTTCAGTTGCTCCCTTATATTTGTAGGATTAATTTTAATGTCTTCTGTTTACAACTTTGATTGCATAATTGCCATTTGCTAAAATCTTCAAAAGCTTAAATTGTTTTGGCATTTCATTGATTGACACTTTGATTATTAAATATTTCTAACTGGCCGGGTGTGGTGGCGCACATTTGTAATCCCAATACTTTGGGAGGCGGAGACCGGAGGATCTGGGTTCGCAGCCAGCCTCAGCGCTCTCTCTCTCTCTCTCTCTCTACCTAGTGAGGCCCTCCACAACTTTGTGAGACCCGGTTTCAAAATAAAGTATAAAATAAAAAATAGGGCCGGGGGTGTAGCGCAGAGGTAGAACGCCCCTGGGTTCAATCCCCGGTACCGCAAAAAAAAAAAAAAAAAAAAAAAAATTCTAACTGATTTTGAGCAGAATGCAATAAATTTTAGAGTTTTTTTATTTGTACAAAAATAGGTCAATACCATTGTAGAACACTAGAAATGATTTACAAAATAGTTCTACAAGTTTCTAAAGTCCAACTGATGACAGGGAGCAAAGAGGAAACACACATTGCCATGCAGAAGCACATGTGAGCAGCATCAGCTTTGCCACCAAAATGTTTCCATGTGCTTAACTGTGTATGTGTATCAACTAGGTCACTATATGTATTTAGGGTTACTTAACTATATAGCTATACAGATATAGTGATATGTTTTATTTATATTTATATTTACATATAGAAAGTAATAAAAGAGCCGGGTGTGGTGGCACACGCTTGTAATCCCAGTACTTTGGGAGGTGGAGACCGGAGGATACGGGTTCGCGGCCAGCCTCAGTGCGCTATAATGGTAATTTTGTAAACTGCTGCTATTTCAAATGGTATACTATAACAGTTTGTACACAATTTTGAATTATTTCAAGTATACATCTGTGCTATCCATTTCTTAATTTAGTAAGGACATTGTCTTCACCAGGCTGCCATGTTCTACTAAATTTGTGTTTATGTTTACATCACAAGTACTTTTTCCTTCAGTAATAAAGTTTTAAACTGAATTAGAGTAGCAGTCATAAACTCTCTCTCTTTCTCTCTCTCTCTCTCTCTCTCTCTCTATCTATCTAGTGAGGCCCTTCGCAACTTCGTGAGACCCAGTTTCAAAATAAAGCATAAAAAAATAGGGCTGGGGGTGTAGCGCGGAGGTAGAACGCCCCTGCGTTCAATCCCCGGTACCGCAAAAAAAAAAAAAGAAAGTAATAAAAGAAAAATTTGCAAAGCTATGTAATAGATGTATATATATGCATACATATCTGTGTGTGCATCAAGTCACTAGATAACTAAAAATGATAAGGCATTAATCTTATAATACTTGCATGCACACATACACAGCTATTTCACTTAAGACAGAGTAAACTTCGCTACACTTTATTCTAGGAAGCTCATGAGGAGCCAAATGATTATTTGCATTTATTTAACTCACTTCTCTTTGGAACATCTGATGACAATGATCACTTAACTGTTTGAACATCTATGCTATTGAGCCAAAGCATTTAGGTAATTGTACTGCTTCATTTTCTATGTGCATGAGAAAACTTGGAATTGAAATAAATGAGAATAGTTTAGAGGAACAACTACTTTACCTAAGTGAAATGTCATGCATCAAAGAACAGTCCATCAAACACATTCTGTGGCTGCATGTTCTGTGCTACACCATTGGCACCCTCTTTTCAAAGGAACTTCCCGTTTTTGAAGTTGATGTTGATACTTTTTGGCAGATTGGTGGTGTCTGATCTTCCTGTGGGCTGTGATTCACCATGGTTTTAGTGGTGGGTGGCAGATGTTCACAAACATTCTGTTCATGTTACATGTTCACCATCAGTTTTCTTTTGAAATAGAAACTTGGTACTTATTTTTTCACTAAATGTGTGTTTCCATTTTTTGAGCTCATTGCTGCCCAAAGAGTTCACTGCAATATTACAAAGCATTACTAAATAAATAAATAATTGTAGCTTTCCACCACAATAAATGATAAAACCACTGTAGCAGTGCTGTCTACTCTCTGCATGCTCAGCTTTTATTTCCTAAACACATTTCACATATACCTAATTTGTACTTCTCCCCATTTTCTTTTTTAAATTTTTTTTTTTTTTTTTTTGCGGTACCGGGGATTGAACCCAGGGGCGTTCTACCTCCGCGCTACATCCCCGGCCCTATTTTTTATACTTTATTTTGAAACCGTGTCTCACGAAGTTGCGGAGGGCCTCACTAAGTAGAGAGAGAGAGAGAGAGAGAGAGAGAGAGAGAGACAGGGAGACAGAGAGAGAGAGAGAGACAGGGAGGGAGGGAAGGAGAGAGAACACTCGCATGCCGCGAACCCGGATCCTCCAGTCTCCGCCTCCCAAAGTACTGGGATTACAAGCGTGCGCCACCACGCCCGGCTCCCCATTTTCCATTGCCTCAGCTGACTGGCAAACCAGCAGCTATGTGCCTTTTGCACTCAAGGTCTGAACCACAGCCCAACTGACTGGCATACCATGTGGCTGGCTGGGGAAGAAGTTTAGCAGTCCTACCACTATTTGAGACCAGGAGCAGCTCTCTGAAGTCACTGGTATTAGAGTACAGTTTATTAGTGTATATTGTTCTTGCAAGAGAAGTGTTCTTTGTAGTCAAATACTGATTGTCTCTAGATTTAATTCTCCATTATTGAGAACTCTATTTAGACTGCATTAGTGTCTCACTATACTAGATAAAACTGTTGCAGAAACTTGAAGTACAAAATAGTTTATTGCAATATTAGAAGAAATTGGAAACTCGTGAAGACATCCTGGTTTAACTAAATGCAAATATTAATAAAAAGACTTAAAAATTAAAATAGCCACAACAATAAGAGGAACGTTATACTAGAAAGGATGCCAGGACAATAGGTGTGAACCAGGACTGTCTATACCAAAGAGGACATGCGACTGTGCTAGTTATCAGTAATCCTCTCTACAAGGTCATTTTTTTTTTTTTTTGGTGGTACTGGGGATTGAATCCAGGGGCATTTCACCTCTGAGCTACATCCCCAGCCCTATTTTATTTGTTTTGAAACAGGGTCTTACTAAGTTGCAAAAGGCCTCGATAAATTGAGGCTGGTCATAAACCTGCAATCCTCCTGTCTCAGCCTCGTAAGTACTGGGATTACAAGCATATGCCACCATGCCTGGCTCCTGTTTTATTTTATTTTTCTGTTTGGAAAAAGGGTCTCACTAAGTTGCGGAGAGCCTTGCTAAGTTGCTGGGGCTGTCCTCAAACCTGTGATCCTACCTGTTTCAGCCTCCCAAGTATTGGGATTACAAGTGTGTGCCACCATGCCCAGCTCAAGGTCAATATTATTGTTCTGTTCAATGGGACTAAACTGAGGTTCAGGCAGTTTAGTATCTTATTCAGGATACCATAGCCAGTGTAAAGTCATCAGTATGATTCTAAACTCTTATCCCACTGTAAGTCACAGCTATCCCCCTATCTGATAAAGCATATAAGAAGGTATAATATATGGAATAAAGTATAATGTTAAAGAATATATGGAACCTCAGTACAAATTGTATTTAAAAATATATGTGAAATACACTTACTTATGGAACATTTATATTGTGTGCAAAAGAGTTACATAAGTGGTTGAATTATTATCACTTTTCTAGAGAGGGCTTCATGGAGCCCTCTCCATGAAGTGTGGTCTACCAGGGACAGAGCCAGGAGGTTGTTACCACGTCAGAGTGTGAAGGAGCCAAGTGAGTGGATGTAGGGGCTGCCCCAAAAGGCAGGTCAGATGAAAACCAAATTAGGTTATTTCTGATATAAGCAGGGCTTTGAAAGGGTATATCAGAGATCTTGCATTCAATGGGAAGAGATACCCCAGAGCTCTGAGGTCTGCTGATTGATTGGGTTTTTGTTTTTCTCTTTTATTAATCAACATGCTGTAACTGTTTAAGTCCTTCATTTTTTTTTTTTTTTTTTTTTTAGAATCCTGGGCCCTTCAGCCTAGTTATCCATAAGGACACAATGGCATGTTTCTGTCTTGCCCCCAGAGATGATGTCAGCTCTGGAGCATCCTTCTCTTCTCCAGGACTGACACCACCATCCCCAGATATGCCTTGTGTGTTTCCCATGGTAACACACCCAGCTGGTGGTGGGGCATCAGTTCCCTTTGTACAGATGGCCCCATGGATTTCCATGTTTCTGTGGGATGTGATTACCTGAAATGCTTCTTTTCATGTAAGGACTCCTTGATTTGACCCAAAAAGATGGAAAGCCAGCTTCCACCAAAAATTCTGTTACATGCCGTTATTGTAATGCTTTGTGTTCTTGGATTTTTTTAGAGAGAATTTAAAATTATATTTAAAAATGGAAAAGAAAAACATTAGTACAGATAATTCTGTAAAACTACTTATGTACCCATTACCTAGAATTAATATGAATTACACTTTGTATACATTTCCTATTACTTTATTTTACTGAAGAATTAGCATTAGCAGGAAAGTCCTCTCTGGACCTTTTTCCTAATCCATTCTTTCCCAGAAGTAGCTACTACCACAGATTTCATGGGTTTTCTTCCCTCCCTCTTAAAAAAAAAGATAACTTTGACACATATGTATGTATAGATGTATTTTTTAATTCTAAACATTTGTGTGCATTTTATGTATTATACCACATGAAGCAATCTGCAAATATTTTAGGCCACACTATGCTTTTGTGATCTAGTCATATTGGTACAGAAGAGATCTAGTTCATGCATTTTAATAACTATGTAATATTTTCATTACATGAATATATGAGTTTATGCATTTCTCTACTGATAAACATATAGCTTTATATCCTTTGGAGTCACAATGGAAAGCAGATGGTATACTCTGGGTAATTGGAGAGAGTTTAATAAAGGAACCATTTACAACTATGTGGGTAATATTTCAGAACACAACAAAAGAGGGTTCAATATTGCATGAAAACAACAATGTGCCCATTCCCACTTCTATCCCGATCCCAGGATTATTTTTCCCCAGAGAGAGAGCTGTCTAAAGAGGTCTCATCTGAGCTGTGTCCCTTAAACAGATGCAGCCATCTCTCCATGATCCTTCTAAATGAGAGAAGGAAAGAAAACACTTTGCCTATTTCTCTTCCTTTGGGGCTCCTCTTTGGATGGACTCAGTTGGAAGACAGGGCAAAGGAGCCCTTAAAGGTTAGCTTCCCAGCACATGGAGCTCCACAGGGAGGGGTGGACTGTGGGTCTGGAAGGACAACGAGGACACGTCCAGCACAGCAGGACTTCATACCTTGTGCTGCCCTCTTTTGAGGGCCATCTCTGCCATGCATCCATAGGTACCTGTCTCGAGTCTCTCCAGGGTATGCATGCAGCAGTGGAGTTGCTTAATCTTAGGAATGCATATCTTTTTTAAACTTTATTAAATATTATCATCTTGTTCTCCAGAGTGGTTGTTTTCTTGCTGGCTCTGCGTAGGGGTTTCTTTTTCCCACAACCTCACCAGCACTTGACACGTCATTGCCACAGTGATGAGTTTGAGATGATATTATGGCATGGTTTAACATAAAGCCACGATTTCCTGATTATCTGGGAGGTCTCATCCCTTTCCCTATGTTTCTAGATATTCTAGTTTCTTTTCTTGTGCTTTGCTGTTCATGGCCTCTGCTCAGTTTTCCATTGAGTTGTCTTTCAGTGATCTGTGGGAATTCCTCATATAATATGGATTCTAACTCTTTACTTCCTATATGTGTTATAAATATCTCTTTCTAGTATGTGGCTTGTCTTAATTTCATTACTTTCTTTTTCTAATATTTTGTATTTTTATGCATTCCTTCCCTTTATGAAATATTTTAGGTCCTGTTTCTGAACAAAGTCCTGACCCTGAACTCATAAAATATTCCTACAAAGTGTTTTTCTAAAAGTTTTATATTTTATTTGTAAACCTCTAACCCATTTGGAATTTTTTTGTTTACTCTGAGATAGAAATCTAATTGGTTGTTTTCCCACTTTGGAAAACTCAGTCAGTCCAATAGTTTACCGACTAGTGTATCATTTGCCTCCTCCTTTATGAAGTCTTTGCTCTGATATCCAAGTTCTCATTCAAGTATGACATGTGCCTGTGCTTTCTTTTCTGCTGAATTGATCTTCTAGAATCTTCCTGCATAGACATCACCATGTTTTAATAACTGACTTAAGTCTATATGATGTAATAACTCATCTGGAGAGAAGTTTGCCTACATCTCCACCCCTTCCATTTCATCTTCCTCTTTTCCTATATCTATTGAGACTTCCACTCTTTCACATAAAGTTGATAATCAATTTGTCAATCTCCACAAAAAGAATTCTTGGAATTACACTGACTGTCTATATTACTTTGGGTGGAAATGACATCTTTATGATATTTCAAACCAGTCCTGCCCTTTGGAGAAAGCTTCATCCCATGACACATGCACTGCTCAGAGTTCTGCATGTTCTTCCTGCTGCTGTTGATGCCCAGCAGTCACACATACATTTGTCTATTCGCTTATTTGTTCTTTCTACATCCTTTAATTAAGCAAGAGCAGGCTTTAGGCACTGCGCCTGGTGGAGTAGGCTGCACGATAACTAAAGTAGAAATGCTACCCTTAGGGGGTTCACACTCTATTGGTAGAATCCCTGGGAGAATTCACAGAGAAGGCAAAAATTGAACTTGGCTTCATTTAGTAAGAGGCAAAAGTTCCCAAGGGGAGATTAGAAAACTAACTTTGCAAAAAAGAAGTACTTTTGATTGAGTAATTTCATTTATAGCAATTTGTCCTATGGATATACATATGCCCAAGACTTGCATATGAGGATGTTCATTCAGCAGTGTTAATAAAAGCAAAATAATGAAAACTCTCTAAATGCTTATTATTATGGGACTGGTTATATACTCTGAAAACTATGCCAAGTATTAAGTAAGTCTGTGTACCCTGATTTAGAAAGATATAACATTACATCTGAAAAAAATACCCTTAAGGCTCAGAATAATGCATGTAGAAGGAAAAGGGTATACTTATTTAGGCACAGAAAAATTCTGGCAGGGAACTGTGTTATCTGTTGCTGAAAAGCAAACCACCCAAAGCTTAGTGGTTTATAATAAAACAAACAGTGATTTTATGCTATTGATGTTGTGTGTGAGGAATTTGGGTGGACACATTTGGGAAGGACTGGCCTCTGCTCCATGATAACTGGGGTCTCAGGTGAGGTGCCTTGATTGCTGGAAATGACCAGATTGCTTGAATATTGCCATAATTCTAGCTGTTGGTTGGGTCTGTTGGTTCTTTTCCATACCACATCCATACTTAATATTGCTTCTTCACTCACAAGCCTGGTGCCTGAGCTAGGATAGTTGGAATATTTGAGTCTGGTCTGGGTGATCTTTCTGTCCCTCTCTCTCTAACCTGTCTCCCTATTGCCATCTTTATATGGCTAGCTTGGGCTTCCTAACAGCATGGCAGTTTCAGGGTAGTAACATTTTCTATAATGCCACTGGATTCTCCCAGAGTGAGTGTTCCAAGAGACCAGTTATATGACCAAAGGATTTTGACCTGGCCTTGAAAGTTCCAGAACATTACATTGACCACATTCCAATTACATGATCATGTTTTTAGTGACCATATAAATCACAAAGTCCAGCCCAGATTCAAGGAGGTAGACACCATTTCCCAATGATGGAATGGCAAGGAATTTTCATCCATCTTTAACCTAACTCAGATATGAAGTTTCTAATAGTCGTTTCTCCAGAAACAACTCAGGGACTCAGAAAATCTGGAATCTCGGGGAGACACTGAATAGCTTTTTGGAATAGTTTAATTTTTTAAAAGCAGTTATCATTATATCTGCATGACATTTTCAATTGGGAAAACAGCTCCCAGACCTACTTATTGATATAAAGCTCAAGGGGCATGGGATTGTATGACCTGATGGGGCCTGGAAAGAAATGCTTGATTGTTTAATTGTCTTGTAGTATGCCATGAAGCGTCTGTTCATTCCCAAATAGGGGATTTTGAGCCTGAGAAACAGGGAAGTAGAGGGCCAGGATTTTAGTGTGTGTCAACAAACGTAAGTTCCAAGAGGGAAAACAAATTAAACACAGGTATGTTTAGGGTTTTCACTTAAAATGAAAATCACTCTGTACAGGAAAGCGTCATGTTTCCTACTCCTTCCAGTGCAGCCTTTTGATGATGCTGGACCTGGAATCTGTCAAGCCAAAGGTGAGAAGGTGCTGGGCTGCTCTTGAACTCCTTGAGGCCCCTTAGGAAGTGTAACAGTAGCAGCCATCTTGCAAGACAAGAGTCAGACACAGAGTTGTGACCCCAGTGAAAAATAATGAAGAACAAGGAAAATATTATACATGTGCACATTATATATGTGTTTATATTTTATATCATACATATGTATGCTATATAATGCACATAGAAAGCCATGGGGAGATTTAATGCACTACCTTTTATACATGCCATGACTTGCTTTCAATAATACAAAAGGACCTGCTTCTCATGTGACTTCAAGGCCTTTCCCTATGGCCTTGTTGGTAGTTGTTTGTGCTGTGCACAACCAAAGTACTTCATCCCTTTCTGGGGCCTAGAGTAGGAGAATCTGATGGTTATACTGAGAGCAAAGGGAAAGAGGAATTTTGATTTCTTAATTTGCTTAGTTTGCTGAGGACTGAGTCTTGAAACATTCCAAATTTAGAATTATAGACACAGGATATTTTGAGTTTCTCATTTCATGTTTCTTTATTTTATTTTCATTTTAGAAAACTTTTAAATATGAAAGCTTTCAAAGAAGAAAAGAATTTTAAAGTTATTCACTGAAGGTTTTATAAATGACAACTAAATACCATGAAAAATCCAAATGCTTCATTTTAAAAATCCAAATATGCACAGTTATCCATGGGACTAATATTTTTTGCAAATCACATATTTTTTTCAACAGAAATTTGCATTTTTCCTGAGTACATTTTACCTCGTAATTCTTCTTGAGGTGATTACAAGAACTTTTTTGGAGATACATGCCATCAGTGTTTTTCAGAGAAATGATCCAAGTCATATAATCAATTACCTACATATAATTAATAGTTTTAAAGCTGAATTTTAATCTGTTTTGTCTCTTTGGCTATACTGCTTGGCACAAATAGTATTGATAGTAATATAAAGTATTGACAATATTGACAGAGTTGGCAATATTCTTGGCAGTATGCTCTTCATTTGATATAAAGCAATTAGATTTTACTTGATTTAAGCAAATAAAAAAGACATGAAGGAGGATAGCAAGAAAGTTCCATACCAAACCACCTTATGGGAAGGTGGGAAGCCCAAGCGACAGTACCTGTTTCAGTGGGTTTGGGTTCTGGTATGCCTGCCTTTCTTCATGATGACTCAGTTTTCCTGCTGGGATTCTCCACTGGGCCTGCTGGAAAGCCTTCTCTGTGAGCAGCAGTGGCTTCTACCCTTCCCTTGGATTGAAGATCAAAGTTAAATATTCTGTTCACTGCTGTTCTTTCTTCATTAGCCTACAACAATTAAAATCATCCTCCCTGGTGCCTCTTAATTGTGACTATGAACATGTATCTGAAGTTTCACTGCTCCCAGGTGATCTAGAATGTATGTTTTATTTTTCTATATTTTGATCAAAATGAAAACACAGAATTAAAAAATGGCCCTGTGTTCTTGATTTTAAATAAGAAAACTAGTATTAGAAAGACTGATTGCATTTCAAAGATAGATGGATATATAAACTCATAAAAATCAATAAAATGTTCCAAAAGAACTTTCAGACCCATGCATCTCCAGTCGGAGCAACACTGCAAGAGAATCATTATACTCTCCTCCTCAGAATACTGTCCTCCACCCTGGCTGACTTCCATTATTGCTGTTGCTTCTTCTGTTTAGTCCCATGTGTGCTATTCCTGCTAGTTAGCATGATTTATACACTAATGGACTCTGACAGATGCTGCCACAGGACCTTAGTTTTTTTGTGCTTCTGATGCCCCCATTGCTATATTTGGATGTTGAGTGTCCCCTAAAAGCCCATGTGTTGAATGCTTAGTTGCCAATCTATGGAGGTGTTGGGAGGGAGTGGAACCTTTAGGAGGTGGGGCCTAGTGGCAGGAAGTTAGGTTATTGGAGGTGTTTGTGAAGGGGATATTGGACCCCTGGCCCCTGTTTCTCTTTTTACTTTCTGGCCGCTATGAGGTTAAAGGGCCTTCTCTGCCATGTGTTCCTGCCAGGATGTACTGTGCTGCCACAGGTCCAAACAAGGGCCAAGGGACCATGGACTGAAATTTCTGAAGCCATGGGCCAAAATAAACTTTCCCTCCTTTTAAGTTGATTGTCTCAGGTATTTTCTCACAGTGACAGAAAGCTGACTAACACATTTACTCTAAAACTTTCTCAGCCGGGCGTGGTGGCACACCCTTGTAATCCCAGTACTTGGGAGCCTGAGACAGGAGGATCCAGGTCCTCGGCTAGCTTCAGCTACTTAGTGAGGCCCTCCGCAACTTACTGAGACCCTGTTTCAAAATAAAGAATAAAAAATAGGGCTGGGGGTATAGCTTGGAGGTAGAATGCCCCTGGGTTCCATTTCCAGTACTGCAAAAAGAACCCCCCCCAAAACAAAAAACAAGCAAAAATAATTTCTCATTATCTCTGCCATTCTGGCCACTCTCCTCTTGCTAGCTTAATTTTGTCTCTTCCCTAAGTCAATCTCTAGTGGCCAGGGAAGTGATAACTGAGACGTGAACTTTGCTCCATACTGCATTGGGCTGAATAGTCTTCCCCCAAGCTCATGTCCACTTAGAGCTTCAGAATGTTACTATTTGAGAAAAAGAGTCTCTGTAAATGTAGTAAGGATGAGGTCATGCTGAATTAGGATGGGTCTTAAATCCAATGACAGGTGTCCTAATAAGAGGAGAGGTCATGAAACACAGACAAAGCTATGTGAAGATGGAGGCAGATATCAGGGTGATATAGCTACAAGTAAGTTAAACCAAGGGTTGCCAGGGGGCATCAAAAGTTAGGAAAAGGCAAGGAAGGATCTTCTTGTAGATTCTTCAGAGCAAGCATGGCCCTGCCAACATCTTTTTTTTTTTTTTGCGGTACCCGGGATTGAACGCAGGGGCGTTCTACCTCCGCGCTACACCCCCGGCCCTATTTTTTTATACTTTATTTTGAAACCAGGTCTCACAAAGTTGCAGAGGGCCTCACTAAGTAGAGAGAGAGAGAGAGACAGAGAGAGGGGGAGAGAGAGAGAGAGAGCTGAGGCTGGCTGCGAACCCGGATCCTCCGGTCTCCGCCTCCCAAAGTACTGGGATTACAAGCGTGCGCCACCACGCCCGGCCCTGCCAACATCTTGATTTTAGACTTCTAGCTTCTGGGACCATGAGAGAGTAAATTTCCGTTGTTTTAAGCCACTTAGTTTATAGCACATATGATAGTCCTAGGAAACTATACCAAAATAGACCACCTACCAAAATATATCAGTTTCTATCTTACTTTTTTTTTTTTGCGGTACCGGGGATTGAATGCAGGGGCGTTCTACCTCCGCGCTACGCCCCCGGCCCTATTTTTTTTATACTTTTATTTTGAAACTGGGTCTCACAAAGTTGCGGAGGCCTCACTAAGTAGAGAGAGAGAGAGAGAGA
>PVJS01001938.1:53414-90337 GCA_004027185.1 Glis glis | reverse complement strand
AGAGAGAGAGAGAGAGAGAGAGAGAGAGAGAGAGAGAGAGAGACAGGGAGAGAGAGAGAGAGAGAGAGCTGAGGCTGGCCGCGAACCCGGATCCTCCGGTCTCTGCCTTCCCAAAGTACTGGGATTACAAGCGTGCGTCACCACGCCCGGCCGGAAATTAAATCTTAATAAAAAAAAATCCAATATAAATCTCTGATCATGATGTCTTCACTGGTGAACTTACTAAGCGTCTAAAAAGAACTAAACTAAATAAATAAAGAAAACCAATCCTCTCAAACTTTTCAAAAAAATTGAGGAGGCGGGGACTTCCTAAGTCATTTTATGAGGCCAGCATTACCCTGATATGAAAGTAAAACGATGATAAAGAAAAGTACATAAAAATATCTATTATAAATATCGATGCAAAAGTCTATAATAAAATACTAGAAAACTAAACTAAACAACATATTAAAAGGGTTATACACCACGTCTAGGTTGTATTTATTCTGGAATGCAAGGATTCAACACAAGAAAATAAGTCAAGGTAGCACAGCACATTAACACAATAAAAGGCCAAAACACATGGTCATCTCAATTGATGAAGAAAAAGCATTTCACAAAACTCAATGCACTTTCATGATGAAAACACACAAAAATCTAGAAATAGAAGAGTACCCCAGTATAATTAAAGCCATATATGAGAAGCCTACAGCTTACATCATACTCAACAGTAAAAAGCTGAAATCTTTTTTCTCAAAGATTACTCTCACCATTCATATTCAACAAAGCACTTCAAGTCCTATACA
This sequence comes from Glis glis, assembly GCA_004027185.1. Classification (NCBI taxonomy): domain Eukaryota; kingdom Metazoa; phylum Chordata; class Mammalia; order Rodentia; family Gliridae; genus Glis; species Glis glis. Next base: position 89,552 of record PVJS01001938.1, on the reverse strand, counting down.
GAGAAATAACACATAAAAATACACAAATCACATAAATTGATGACATAATCTTATAGGTAGAATATCCTAAAGAGATTACACACACACACACACACACGCAACTTGTGAGAATAAACAAATTCAATAGAGTTGCAGGACACAAAATCAACACAGGAAATTCATTGTGTTCCTATATGCTGACAATGAACAACCCCAAAAGGAAATTAAGAAGACAAATCCATTTAGAATAGCATCAAAAAGAATTAAATATGTATGCATTTAGTTAACTAAGGAGATGAAAGCTCATACAACGAAAACTACAAAACATTGCTAAAATAACTTATAGACATAACTAAATGGACAGGCATCACAAGGTCAGGGATTGGAAGTCTTAACAATGTGGATATCAATACTACCCAAAGCAATCTGCAACTTCAAAGCCATCCCTATCAAAATCCCAATGATGACTTTTTGCAGAAATAGAAGAATTACTTTGAAAATTCATATGGAATCTCAAGGAATCCCAAAGAGACAAAACAATCCTGAAAAAAGAAAATCTAGGAGGCTCACACTTAAAGCTTCAGAAATCAAAATTATGTGCTACTGACATTAGGACAGACATAGATCAATGGACTGCAACAGGGAGCCAAGACACCACCCCTTGAATATATGGAGAAACAGTTTTTGATAAAGGTTTCAAGACTACTCCAGGGCAAAAGGTCAGTATTTTCAAGAAATGAAGTTGGGAAAATTGAATATCCACATGCAAAAGAATGAAATTGAGCTCTTACTTAACAAAATATAAAAAAATAACTAAAAACAGATCAAGGACGTAAACATAAGAGTTAAAATTATAAAATTCTTAAATGAAGCCATAGGGAGAAAACTTCACAACACTGCATTTGGCAATGGTTTCTTGGATATGATACAAAAGAAAGAGGCAATAAAAGAAAATAGAGATAAATTGTAATTCATGAAAATTAAAAGTTCTATGTATCTACCACACACCCTTAGGATGATGACTATTAAAAACAAAAATTCTAGCACTGCAGCGCATGCCTGTTATCCCAGTACTTGGGAGGCTGAGACAGGAGGATCTAAGGTTCAAGGCCAGCCTCAGCCACTTAGTAAGACTTTAGCAACTTAGCGAGCCCCTGTTTTGAAATAAAAAGGGTTGGGGTGCTGGGGTGTAGCTTGGAGGTAGAATGTGCTGGGTTAAATCCCCTGTACTAAAAAGAAAAAAAGCAGAAACCTAACAGATGTGGAGAAATGGAAGTCTGCTCACTGTGGGTGAGAATTTAAAATGGTATAGCCACTATGGGAAAGAGCATGAAAATAAAATTATGAGATGAGTCTGAAAAAACTGAAAATATAATTACCATAAGACTCAGCAATTCCATTTCCAGGTATGTACTAAAAATGGAATTGCCCTGTGATTCAGCAATTCCAAATCCAGTTATATACTCAAAAGAATTCAAAGCAGAACCTGGAGCGCTTATTTGTACACCCATGTTCACAGCAGCGTTATTAGCAACAGCAAATCTATGGACGCAACCCAAGTGTCCATTAATAGATAAATGAATAAGCATAACATCATATATATACACAGTAAAATATCATTGACCTTTAAAAGGAAGGGAATTTTGACATATGCCAAAGCATGAATGAATGTTGAAAACATTATGCTAATTGAAATAAGCCAGTTATAAAAAGGACAAATACTGTATGATTCCACTTACTAGTAGGAGTAGTGGTAGTAGTAGTGGTAGTAGTAGTAGTACTGGGGATTGAACCCAGAGGCATTCTACCTCCAGCTACACTCCCAGGCTTTTTATCTTTTATTTTGAAACAAGGTCTCGCTAAATTGCAGAGGCTGGCTTCAAACCTGCAATCCTTTTGTCTCAGCCTCACAAGTATTGGGATTACAGGCATGCGCCACCACGCCCAGCTATCTGATACCACTTACATGAGCTACCTGGAGTAGTCAAACATATAAAGATAGAAAGAATAGTGGTGTCAGTGGCTGGAGGGAGGGGAGGGGAGGATAGGGAGATATTATTTAATGGATACACTCAGTTTTGCAAGACTGAAGCAGTTCTACAGATGGATGGTGGTGATGGCTGCACAACGTGAATGTGCTTAATATCTATGGACTTAAAATGGTTAAAATGGTAAATTTGATGTTATGTGTATTTTATCAAAAATTTAAAAAAATAAAAAAAAATCTCTAAGAAATGTATGTTTCAGTTTCAAAGTAAAGTTTGGTTATATTTTCCCTGGGAATAACATGGGTATTGAGAGAAAAGGAGACCTGGATCCCATAAACCAGGCCCTCATACTGAATGGTACAGCCCCTCTGGGGTTTGGTGTCTCCAACTTTAAGAACTCAGCAAAACAGGATTATTTATAGAACTAAATTAGGATAAAAATGAAAATCCCACATACAGCGCCTGACAAGAGAGAAAATGTAGAATTTCAGTATCTAATAAGTTATTTTTAGAATTGTACTGTTGTAATCATACATCATAGTGAGATTCAAAGTGATGTATCATATATGCATATAACATCTCTTGATGTGGTTCGCTCCACACCCCACCCCACTACTTCCCATACATACTAGTGAGACTGAAAGGGAGAAAGTTGTGTTTCATGTGTTGACACAGAATGCTTCTTTTTTTGACTAAGGAATATCCAAACACAGAAAATAATTTTCAATAAATTATTGTGATTGTTTTAAAATTTAGGCAAATTTTAACTCACATGTGAATGCTAACCCTCGGCCTCGTTTATTTTCACAAGAATACTTTGAGCTTCCACAGACAAATTGAAACCGTAAACATCTCCTTGAATTGTTGAACATGAAACATGAGAGTCTCAGGTCCTTCTGAAAGTAGATTATATAATTTTTGAAGGAATGATTTCCCTTGAGACAGCTTCTTTTTCTGGCCTACCACCAATCTTCAAGTTTCTTCAACAAAAAACATGCCAACTTATCTTCAAAAGAGTACTGTTGTGAGACTAAAGGGTTAAGAGATTCATAGGAAATGGTTGACCTGAGTTTGTTATTAATGGCGGGTCACATGGCTTTGGGCTGGCCAAGTGGTAACCTTGGCTTCCAGGGGAGAGGATGTTTTGGAAAATGATAATGTATGTGACTCTGTGTTCCACTCCATCCTGTGTTGGCAGAGCCTCCAATCCTACCGTCCGTTTCCTTTGGTTTGGATTAACCTATTTTTTAACATCGGCAGTTCAAGTTCTTTCCTATACTCTGGGAAGGGATTTTCTTTTTTTTTTTTTTTTTTGTTTAGCATCAGATGAGATTTTACTGCAAAACCTCAAACCATATTAAATTTGATCGTTCTGAAATATGCCATTGAGTTGGAGTTACAGGGATCTGCTTAAATGTTCTGTTGGTCCACAATTTTCCTTAAAGGAAATAGATAATTTTTAGCCTCCAAATTGCCAGACCCAAGGTCTTTATGAGAAGACTGCTGTTTGGAGTTCCTTTCATTAATTCTAAGATTTCAGTTAGAGACACGGTCTCTGATTACAAAATTTCCAACAGTCATCACAATCAAATCTACAAAATTATGTCATTTGCAGGAAAATGGGTGGAACTAAAGAATATTATGCTACATGAGATCAGCCAGTCTCAGAAAGCCAAGGGTCATATGTTTTCTCTACTATGTGGAAGCTGGAGAGAAAATAGGAAACAAAAGGGACTTCAGATAAATGAGGAGAGAGACGTGTACAATAATGGAAGAAGACTGGGGAAGGGAAGTGGGGAGGGGAAAAAGGAGAATGGATGAAGGAAACAATTCAAATAATGCTATGTCCATTTATGAAGGTCTCACCACCAGTCTCACCAACATGTTTGGGGAGTGGGGGGAATGGGGTGGCATCCAGAGGGGAACACATCAAGGGCTGTGTGCATGTGTGTTTGAATTACTTTGAACTTTATATCATGTACAATTACAATGTACCAATAAGAGTATATTTTTAAAAATCTGGGACTAAAGGATAGAAACTGCAATATTTATAGGGTCTTCTAATAATTTCCTTTTCCTTGTAGCCAAGGCTCATAGAACATATGGAAGGAATGCAGGAGACCAATATTGAATTGATCATCTCTCCAATTTTCACTCACCAATTAACAACAGCCTGTCATCAACATGGCATAGCAGGAAGGAAACAATCACACCTAGGCACAAGCCCCACCATCTCAAGCTAACAGTCAGGTAGCAAAAACAGCTTCTTGCCCCACCAGTACCATCTTGCTTCATTGTTAGTAAGGTGTATGTTAGTAATAGCATCTCCTGTCCTCAGTCACATTGAGAAGATATTAGCACCTCTGCAGTTCAGTATGGGAAGACCTAAGGCACACCAAGCATGACAGACCTAGGCAGGGATACAATACTCAAATTCCTTCAATTCTGCTCGAATAATTTGGAAAAATAAATATGTGGTATATGAGTGCACCTGGGTTCTCTCTCAGCTTAAGCCAGACATTTACACATGTAGATGGTTGTCCCTAATGAATCAATGGAGCAGGACCCAAGAGTGCTCATCCAAACAGGGTCATGGTGCCCTATCTCTTGGCAACTATGTGTATTGTTAACTCTGGACACCTTCCCTCTGCTGAACCTCCTTGCTCACCCATAATTCCAGTCCTCAACCCCAAGATAAATAAGGAATATTAATGCAGCAGGAGAGATAAGCCATATAAATATTGCTTAAATAAAAATCTAGGTAGCATGTTCCTTCTGTCCTGATTGCACTTTAGGTTTAGTATATTAACCTACCACTTTTCTATTTTCTTGTTCTTTTTCTAATTAATTTACTAAACTGATTGATTCAAGCATCTTAATTTAGTCTCTGAGCCTAATTTAGTCTCTGAGCCAATGGTAGCTTGCAGACTACCATTGCATAAAGGTAGTTTTGCACAACACAACCAAGTTTCCTATTATGCTTATATATTTATGAAGAAGGATTCAACTAGTAGATGAGAGAATAAACCACAAGAAGCCAAAATCACAAATCATCCTGAGGTGTGCCCTTTGAGGTGAAAAGGACTGGCAGGGTAGGATCAGATATGCTTACTTTAATACACATTGTTGGTTTTGGGCAGTAAAAGAAAGATAAGTAAAACCTGATGGTAAATTTTCAGGGTTCTTGTCTGGTTTTAGAAAAGGTTATTACCCCAAATCCTCTAGTTCTATCTCGACTATTCAGTCATTTCCTCCTCATTCCGTGGCAAGCATTATTTATGTTTTAAAAGCTATATCCTAGATGTATCTAATAGCTTGTTATCTTGGTCCATTTTGTAATGCTATAACAAAATACTTGAAGCAGGACACTTTATAAGAAAATGAAGTTTGTTTTGGCTTAATCCACACACAAAAAAGAGAATGTTATATTTTGAATTAATTTTTTTCTTTTTTGTGGTACTGGGGATGGAACCCAGGGGCATTGTATCTCTGAGCTACCCCCAGCCCTATTTTATTGGCTTATTTTGAAACAGGATCTCACTAAGTTGCGGATGGCTTCACTAAGTTGCTGAGGCTGGCCGCGAACCTGCGATCCTCCTGTCTCAGCCTCCCAAGTACTGGGATTACAAGAGTGCACCACCATGCCCAGTTTTGAGTTAATTTTTAATAAGGTGTGAGGAAGGGTCCCACTTTCATTCTTGTGCATGTAGTTATTCAGTTGCCCCAGCACCATTTGCCAAATGTTCTTTCCCCCTTGAATGGTCTTTACATACTTGTTGAAAATCAATCAGCCACAGACATATAAGTTTGTTTCTGAATTCTTTTTTTTTTTTTTTTTGCAGTACGGGGGATTGAACCCAGGGGCGTTCTACCTCCACGCTACACCCCCGGCCCTATTTTTTATACTTTTTTTTTTATTGCGGTACCGGGGATTGAACCCAGGGGTGTTCTTCCTCCGCGCTACACCCCGGCCCTATTTTTTATACTTTATTTTGAAACCGGGTCTCACAAAGTTGCGGAGGGCCACACTAAGTAGAGAGAGAGAGAGAGACAAGGAGAGAGAGAGAGAGCTGAGGCTGGCTGCGAACCCAGATCCTCCTGTCTCCGCCTCCCAAAGTACTGGGATTACAAGCGTGCGCCACCATGCCAGGCATTTTCTGAACTCTTGATATTCATTTCATTCATTCATTCATTCATTCGTTCGTTCGTTCGTTCATTCATTCATTCATTTCTGCAGTGCTGGGGATCAAACCCAGGGGCTTGAGCTTGCTAGGCAAGTGCTCTACCAGTGAACTAAATGCTCAGCCCTATTTCAGGACTCCAGTGGTCTATAAGTGGTCTATATGTCTACCTTTATGCCAGTGCTACATTGTCACAATTACTATAGAATTTTTTGTAAGTCTGATAAATTTAATTCCTCAAACTATGATCTTCTTCATAAATTTTTGCACTCTATTGTTTGATGCATAGATGTTCATAATTATTGTCATCTAAATGAATTAACTTTTTCTCAATGTATTATTTGTTTCTTGTAACACATTTTTACTTAAATCATATTTTGTCTGATATTAGCATAGCTACCTCAACTTTCTCTAAGTATAAGGGATTTAAAAAGTATTCATTCACTCTGTTTTTTTTTTCTGATACTGAGAATTGAGCCTAAGGGCTTTCTACCACTGAGCTACACCCTTAGCACTATTTTATTTATTATTTTGAAACGGTTGCTGAGGCTGGCCTTGAACCTAAGATCCTCCTGTCTTAGTCTCCCAAATAATGGATTACAGGCATGTGCCACCATGTCTGGCTTTTTAATTGATGAACTTAATCTATTTTTCTCTGATTGGGCCATATTTTCCTTGTTATTTATATGCCTACATTTTTGTTAAAAACTAGAAATTTTAAGTGCTACATATGGTGACTTTGGAAATAAGATTCCCTCTCCCCACAGTGTATGCTGTTGTTGCTTGGTGAAGACTGTAGTCATCTTCTTGTTTAATAATTTCTCCAAGCAATATTTCAAAGACTATTTTCCTCAAAATATATTAAAGATTGAAATGTAATTCCTGACATTAAAAAATCTAAAAATAAAGGAGAAGTCTATGACACTGGTCTTGGCAATGAGATTTTGAATATGACACCAAAGCATAGATTAAAAAAAGGAAAAATAAACAAGTGAGACTACATCAACATAACATAGTCTGATAGAGCAAAGGAAACATTTAAAAAATGAAAAGGCAACCCACAGAATGGGAAAAAATACTTGCCAATCTTATATGAAACAGGTGGGTAATAGCCAAAATATGTAAAGCAGCCATACAAGTCAATAGCAAGAAGCCAAATAAGTAGTTGAGGTGGGGGTGAGTAGACATTATTCCAAGGAAGATATGCCAATGGCCAGCAGGTATATGAAAAGGTGCTCAATGTCACTAATCATCAAGGAAAGAAACGAAAATCAAAACACCGTGACAGATCACCTCACTGTCTTGCCTCAGTAAGACATATCAAAGTTTTGTCCCCAAAAATTATAGTATGAAAGTCAGTATCATTTTTCTTTCTTTTGGCAGCTATACAGTTATTTGATTACAAAAGTATATCTCACTCTGTGTTTCTCAAAATTTTATATGCACGAATCTCCAGTGAATATTAAATCTGATAGAAAAGGGTTATGCTATTTCACATACTAAGTGAGTTAGGGCTTGTAATGAGCTGAATAATCACCCCTCAGATTCTTTATCCGTGTTCTAACTCCCACTATCCATGAGTGTGACTTTATTTGGAAAAAAAAGTCCTTACAGCTATACTTACGTAAAGGGCTAAGTCATTGAGGATTAATTTAGTGGGCTCTAACACCAATGGAAATTGTCCTTGTAAGTGGGGAGGAATGAGACATATGGAGGGAAGAAGGCCAGCTGAAATACAGGCAGATAGTTGAGTTGTGCCGCCACAAGCCAAGGATCCTAGAGCTACCAGAAGGTAGAAGAGGCAAAGATTCTCCCCTAGAGCCTGGAGAAGGAGTGTGGCCCTGCTGACTGATTTCGGTTGTTGGCATTCACAACTTTGAGAGAAAACATTTCTGTTGCTTCAAGCCACCCAGTCTGTGGCAATTTGTTTTGGTATCCCTAGAAATTTAACACATAGCTCTTTATCAAATTCTAACTGAAAACATTTTACAATTTACTATTTTTTAAATTTCCATTCATGGTTCATCTGATTTTAGTGTTCTTCATGTTGTAAAAGGATGAAAGGAGTTGCACAGGATGAAAGAAGTTGTATTTATTTCAAATTTATCAAGATTCTCTTAACAAAAAACTTAATTTGTGAATTGTATAGATTTTCCTCATCACCCTTGTATCTATGGATAGAGTACTCAAATTATCTCATCACTTAAATTGGTTAGGCATTTATACTGATGTATCTATATTCCCACAATACCTTGTTTTCCCTAAATAGCAGCTGTAGTATCAGATACTTATGTCAAGAAGTCAATATAAAAGTAGACTATTTAAGTGGCATGTTAAAACAGTAGTTCTCGAAGAGTGGCGCCTCTAGCAGCAACATCAGCATCATTTGGAAACTTGTTAAAATTGGATCATTCTTCTGACCTACTAAATCAGAAACACAGCCAACATGCCAATCTGTGCTCAAACAAGCCCTCCAGGCAATTATTTTTAGTACTTGGTGCATACTGCTCAATGGAACAGAATTGGACATAAGCTACACTTCATAGTATTGCATTGAAGTGTGACAAATTGGCCAACAAAGTATTCTGTATAATATTCTACCAAGGATGTGAATTATATCAAGGCTCTTCTACCTTTGAGATACACCCCCAGCCATTTTTCTTTTATTTATTTTGAAACGGTATGGCTAAGTTGCTGAGGCTGGCCTCAAATCTACAAGCCTCCTGTTTCAGCTTCCCAGGTACTGGGATTATAGGCCTGCAACACCACGCCTGGCTCCTCCAGGCAATTTTGATGCCACTAAAATGTGCAACTCCTGGATATTCTGCCAGTTTCCTGTGGAAATAACCACAGGAAGAGTGCAGAGACCCGCTGGGCCCATGGTAAAGTGGATCTGAGCTCAAGCTCCACTGCTCATCTGACCTCCACTGAAAGACTCTCCCCTGCCTGGGGCCACAATGCTACTGGTCAAAGGTCTAATTACTTCCTTTTCTCCAATGCATAGTCCACCTGGGGCCTGTGCCACAGCAAGGACTTAGTGTTGGTCTCTGCTGCTGGCACAGTGAGCACTCAGCGGGGGCTATAGCCAGGTTGGCCTTGGCAACTGTAAGTCCATGTTACTTTCAGTGACTACGCACATCAAATCTTTGAGGCATTAATATCTCAAAGCTAAATAAAATTTCTTATTTATGGATATGCTAAACAACTTTTTCCATTTGGTTTCTTCTTCAGATTTCCTTCCCTTTTTATCCTGCCTCATCCAGCAAGTGTTTTTACTAAGATGGCTGCTGTCCAACATCTGGTTCTGAAAGGAAACTACAGAAATCCATCAAAACACATTTGCTTGATTCCTGTGGGGTTTTGGGTGGGGAATAAATTTAAACTCTGTGTGAACCTAATGAGGATAGAATAAGCAAGGGAAGAGGAATAAAATATTAGGTTGGGACTGTAGAAAACCAAAACTGTTAGGTTTATGCCCTGAGCCTTTCTTACAGGATAGCAATATTATTGATTCCAAAGGAACTGGTTTACTATACTACCTATCTTGCACTGGAGATGTAGGGAACTCATTATGTCATAGATACCTTGAAGTATCATCCAAGTCTTCCTTTTGCCACTTGGCAGAGAGAGAGAGACAGAGAGAGAGAGAGAGAGACAGAGAGAGAGACAGAGAGACAGAGAGACAGAGAGAGAGAGGTAATTATGAACAGATGTAATGGCCATTCATGGGATATAGTTTACAAAATATACTCCCCCTCCCTATCTGTGCTTCCTGCCCAATGGAACAGAATTGGAAAGAAGCTGGACTTACCAGTGTTGCATGGAACTGTGACAAATTGTCCAACACAATACTCTGTAGAATATTCTATCAAGGTTGTGAATTACATGTTTTTATTATTGTATTCACACTAGATTCTCAGACCAGCTTCTCTACTAAGATCGTGTGTAAGCTGGGCATGGTGGTGCACGCTTGTAATCCCAATACTTTGGGAGGCGGAGACCAGAGGATCCGGGTTCGCGGCCAGCCTCAGCTCTCGCTCTCTCTCTCTCTCTCTCTCTCTCTCTCACTCTCTCCTTAGTGAGGCCCTCCACAACTTCATGAGACCCAGTTTCAAAATAAAGTATAAAAAATAGGGCTGGGGGTGTAGCACGGAGGTAGAACACCCCTGGGTTCAATCCCCGGTACTGCAAAAAAAAAAAAAAAGATCGTGTGTATAGGAATCATATACCTAAAGAAGTGGGGGGTTGGAAATAGAGGAATCCATCATTTAGTGCTTGATAAATTACTTACCTATTCCTTCCCAAATGTTAAAATCCAAGTAATGTTTGGTACCATATTGTTGCAAGCTCCAAGTCCAGAACAAAGAAGAAGCACTTCATGTATTTTATGTCATCACTTTACGTAACACATTTTATGAATCTTATTTCATTGAATCTATGATACTATCAGTTGTAAAACATACCATTATTTTATATGATATTAGGCAAAAAGTCATGAAATTAATCTTGTCGTATTTTATATACATTGAAAGAGCTCTTTTAGATATACTTAGAACTAGATTCTTACCTCATGCTTATAGTAAAAGAATGATGTATGGAAATGTAGGCTGCAGCTATGATTTTGATATGGTTTCAGTTTGTCTTCCAAGGGTTGATGTGTTAGAAGCTTGCTCCCCAGGGAAGCGGCATTAGGAGGTGGTGGACCCTTTACAAGGTAGGACCTAGTGGAAAGTCCTTAGATCAACAGGGAGCCTGCCTTCCGAGGGATTTGAGAGCATGGTTGTTCTTCAGCTTCCTGTATTACAATGTCATCTTTCTCTCTTGCACATGCTCCTGCCATAATGCTATCTGAACCAGTGGGACTGCCCAATCTTGGACTTTTAGCCCTAAAAACTGTGAGTTACATAAACTTCTTTTCTTGGTAAGTAGCCAGTTTCAGGGGTTTCATTATAGTAACAGAAAACAGACCAATATATTTGCTTACCATTTCTAAAACTTCTTCCCATTCAGAGTTCAACTCCTATAACTCAGAGGGATTGGTGTCCATGTTTTCCTCACAATATCATTCTTGGGAGCATCAAGAGACTTGGTCCTGTGTTGTATATTTTAAATATCATTCCACTCTCATCTCCAGGATAGTCTTCCAAGCCGTACATCTTTTTTTTTTTTAATTTTGGTGCTCATTAATGAAGGAAACACTTCCAGTCACTCTATGTACATATATGAAATTACCAATGCCAATTTTAATGTCAGGTACAGGGGAAGGGGAGGGTATAGGGTAGGAGCTGGGGGAAGCTCACCATGTGCTGCGTGCACGTACATCCCTATCACTCTGAACTTTATTATGATGTGAGATTGCAATGCACCAATAAAAGCACATTTCAAATTAAAATGAAATTCTTATCATACACACAAAAAAATTGGTGCTGGCATTAGGAAACCTACCAGAAGAATTCAATGGAATGTTTTCAAGTAACTAAAATGAGACCTAAACTATATGCTGACTATAGTGTTCAGAAGTTCAGTTATCTAGTCACACTATCAGGAATAACAACCAAATCACTATACCTATGGTTGGGTTTTACTTTAATTCTTCCAATGCAAGTCTACAAAATGAAATAAGAAGGAGCACAGTTGGTGGGTAAGGCAGGGCTCCTACCCACTAACTTCAGATGGCTTTTAGCCAGGCCCACCTATCTGTCTTCCCAAGAAACCAGAAAGAGTTTCTTTGTGGTCAGAAAAATACCTTTCTTATTTCGTGTTCCTTTGGGAGATTCTACTCTGCCTGTGAATTCTGCCCAAGTGACAATGTGAGTCGCCATGCCCAAGTCCACTCACACGTAGACAATGTGTGACAAACATATTATGACAGCAGCCAGAAAATCAATAGCTGTAAGTGATAAGATGCTATCAGTCCTCATGTGTTTAGAATAGCTGAGGACTTCTAATTTTAGGTATTAAATGTGGAAAAGTTTACATTTTAGAATACGTGAAAGAAAGATACCTGTTTTATCTTAGATTTCCTCAAGGGCAGGAATCATGGTGTATGCACCGCTGGGTCACTGGTAAATGGTGGCCTTTTTATTATTCAAAGGCCAGTAAATGTTTGTTGAATGAATAAACGACCAGCAAAATGCTGATAATGCATATCAATAAAGCATGAACCTTCACATTTGCTTTTCTGATTATAGAGATAAGAAATATTTAAATTATGTTTTTCTTTAAGTAGGATATTTCTTTCTTATAACAGCCATGAATTACAAGTAGAGGCTTATTCTCAAAATTAAAGCAGTGGAATAGCAGAAATTATATTTTACTAAAATGTAAAGTCAATGTAGTTAAATATAATTTTCTAAAACATTTTATAGGTCCTGTGAGTTTTCGAGCATGTTACAAAGGGCCAAATATCTGTGGATGCTTTGTTGTTATTACTATGAGAAAAAGTCCATGTATAACAATTCACTTCTTTTGCAAAACTACTTGTCATGGTGATAGTTCTCCAAAACTCTTTGTGGTACTGGGGATTGAACCCAGGGGCACCTTACCACTGAGCTACATCACCAGCTTTTTCTATTTCTTATTTTGAGAGAGTGTCTCACTAAGTTGCCCAGGCTGGCTCAAATTTGCAGTTCTCCTGCCTCAGTCTCCTAAATAGCTGGGATTACAGACATGCACCACCCCACCCAGCACCAAATCTCTTACGTGATTATTCAACAGTTCCCTTTACTTTCTTTCATAGTGAGCCAGTCTTCTCTGCACTCTGATAAACAAATCTTTGTCACTGAGTGTGTGAAGAAAATAATCTTGTTAACCAAACTCTTTGCTTATCCTACCCTCAAATAACTTGTGTTACATTCAACATTCTGCAAAGTTAGACTTCAGCTTACCAAAATCGCTATGTGCAAAGAAAATATTCCCAATTAGCATCGTCAGTCAGGAAGTAGCAGGAAGACAAAAACCACATTGATAACGGGAAGAGGGAAATTTTAACATAAAGAACTATTAATGAGTAGCAGATCATTAACTACAAAGAGCAATGTAGAGAAATATAAAGAATAAACTGACGTAAGAAGCAGCTACAAACTCTAGGGCTTAAGAAAGGAACACACTTGGAAGAGGAAGAGTACTCTACTCCACACACCCCCAAGTCACACTAGACTTTCCAGTGGCCTCTCACTTCCTGGGGTGGCAGTGACATTGACCTGGGTATACGTCACTGGTCTCCAGCACACCACCCATAGGGAAGCTGCCTGTTATAGTTTGGACATGAAATGTCCCCCAAAGTCTCATTTGTTGAAGTCCTGGTCCCCAATTCAGCAATGCTTAGATGTAGATTTTCTAGGAAATGATTGGATAATGAGGGCTTTAACCTCATCAGTTGATTAGTCCATTGATGGATTTGTAATTTGAATGAGTATTGGGAGGTGGTAGAAATTGTAGAAGGTAGGAACTAGTTGAAAGTAGGGAACCCCTGTGGGCAGGACCTTGGGGACTATATCTCATTCACAGTCCCTTTCTCTTTCTTTTTGCTTTCTAACTGCCGTAAGGTGAGCATCTATGCTCCACCATACCCTTTCACCATGATGCTTTGCCTCACCAAAGGCCTAGAAACAGTGGAGCCACATGACCATGGACTTAAACCATTGAAACCCTGAGTCAAAATAAACCTTTCCTCCTCTAGGTTGATTTTCTTAGGTATTTTGTCACAGAACAAAATTTCTTGAATTTTGATGTTTCCCTATCATTTACATGATTCTCAAGCCAAGATCTATGTCCTGAATTTCATATTCATATCAAATCTAACTACTTACTGTACAAATTTACCTAGATGTTCCAAAAACATCTTGAATTCAATGAGTTCAGTTTTTGGCATATCCTTCCCATTCAAGCTCCAATTTTCCTTCTTCCACCTTTGTGAATAATACTATAATCCCTCCAGATGTTGAAATAATCACTAACTCTTTCCTTTCCCCCATCCAAGAGTCAGCAAGTTCTGAATATCTCTTTTATCTACTTCTCTTTTCCATCACCACAATTTATTTCAGGCTACTAAGAGCTATCGTTTGTGTTATGTGGAAGCCTACTAAATTTTCTTGCTCCTCAAGCTTGCTTACCTTCTAATCTTTTTATTACATATTGTCAACAAAGTATTTTCTAAATATTCTTATTTCTAAAATCCTGTTTTCATATGCCAGCAACATAAAGATAAAATTTTTGAAATCATACAATTTAAGTAGTAAATTAAAATAAATATGGAGAATAATTTGCAATATTTATAAACAGAAAAACTATGAGCCAATGTTTAGGAAAATATAAAAGACCTAAATAAATTCCAGTTACACCATATGAATCAATGGGAAAACTTTTATCATTTCTTCCCAAATTGTTCCACACATTCATGTTCCAAGGGTCCCAAAAGTTATTTTGTGAAAACTGATGAACACTTTCAAAGGTTTTTGAAAATGCAAAAATTTTAAGATAGCCAAAACAATCTTGAAGAACATATTCAGATAAATTGTTCTATTTTTAATCATGACTTAAAAAGCTACAATAAGACAGTGGAGTGCAAACTGAAGGAAAAATAAGTATAGGAAGGTTGGTTAGTGTTAGGATATTTTTCTCATTCTTGATATTTGTAGCTGCTTTGGTCAGCTTCCCATTGCTATGACAAAATACCTAAGATAACTTAAAGGAGGAAAGGTTTATTTTGGCTCATGGTTTCAGAGATTTTAGTCTAATGGTCACTTGGCCACATTGCTTTAGGCCTATGGCACCATAGTACTTTGTGGTGGGAGCACATGATAGAGGAGGATGCTCACCCCATGGCAGCCAGGAATCAAAGAAAAAGAGAGGGAAAGGAGGGACCCATTTCCAATATCTCGTTCAAGGGTATGTCACTAATGACCTAAATTCCTTCCACTAGGCCCACCTCCTAAACGGTCCACCATCTCCCAACAGAGCTATAGGCTGGCAACCAAGCCTTCAGCATATGAACTTTGGAGAACATTTAAGATCTAAATCATACCAGTAACTTCTTCATTTTATCTTTTTTCTTGCTCAGTCTTGCCAAAGCTTGTTAATTGTGTCTTTTCAAAGAACTAATTGATGGTTTGTTGATTTTATCTATTGTACATTTATTTCATAATTAAGTAAAATGGGTTTAATTAGGCATGCAGCTACTTAGAGAGATGTGCTTAAGTTCACAACTATAATTATTAATTTGTCTTTTTTTTCCTTTAAGTGATGTTAATTTTATTTATAAAGTTAAGTTATTAGATACACACACATTTTGAATAGTTTTCTCCTGGTAGACTTATCTTTTTAGCATAATGAAATATCCCTTTTGGATGCTAGTAATATTTATTGTCTCAAAGTCTCTTTTCTCTAGTATTAGTAGAGCTACATATGGGATATATTCTGTCCTGTTACAGTTTCTTTGTATCTTTACATGTAAATTTTTCCCTTGTAAGAAGCATATGATTTTGACCATTTGGCTAGTCAATATGATCATCTATTTTTAAAATTTGAATATTTAGTATTTTGATTAAAAAATTACTGCTAATTATTGACATAGTTGCTTTTGTAGCTACTCCCTTAGAATTTGTTCACTATTTTTCCTAGTCATAGACAGCATATTTGTTTTATGTTGCATTCATCAGGTATGCTGTTGTTCTAATTATTCCATCAACTTTTTTTTTTTTTTTGTGGTACCGGGGATTGAACGCAGGGGCGTTCTACCTCCGCGCTACACCCCCGGCCCAATTTTTTTATGCTTTATTTTTGAAAACGGGTCTCACGAAGTTGCGGAAGGCCTCACTAGGGAGAGAGAGAGAGAGAGAGAGAGAGAGAGAGATCACGCGCACGTGCGCATGCGCACTGAGGCTGGCCGCGAACCCGGATCCTCCGGTCTCCGCCTCCCAAAGTACTGGGATTACAAGCGTGCACCACCACGCCCGGCATTCCATCAACTTTATACATAAATGTTGTTGCTAACCCAGGGATTACAACATATACTTTGCCCCCTTGACTTATTAGTCTCTTATATTAGTTTCCATTTTTCCATTTGACAGGCAATGAGGACACATTATGACTTTTTTAACTTCTAGTAACCTCCATTGACTTTTATGTTATTGTTGTCATCATACAGGTAAACATAACAAAATATTATTTTTATAGTTGATATTATTTTAGACTTATCCATGTGTTTCCAACAATGATGATGTTTTTTCCTTTTTCCATTTCATTTCTTTCTGATTTTATTCTGCCTGAAGAACTCTATTGTATCTATTGCAATATTTATCACTGATGACTCTTGTCAGGTGTTTGCTCACCTGGAAATATCTCTGCTTCACCTTCAATTCTGCAGTATATTTTCACTTCATAGAAAATTTTAAATTGGTAGGTATTTTTATCATCAGGAATGTCATTACATTATCTTCTGATTTCCATCATTTCTTTTAAGAAATCATCTGTCCATCTTTTGTTGCTGGTTTGAAGATAATGTATATTTTAACTATTATAAATGAGAAGGGAGACAAGTATAATAGTGGAAGAGCATTGGGGAAGGAATGTGGAAAGGGGGTAAAGGAGAACTGATGAAGGCAACAGTTCAAATAACGCTATGTCCATATGAGAAGGTATCATTACCAATTTCACTAATGTCTACATGGAGGTGGGTGGGTGGGTAGGGAGGATCCAGACAGAAACACACCAAGTGCTGTGCTTATGTATGCTTATATCACTTTGAACCTCACTAGGAAGTATAATCACAATGTACCAACTAAAGTATAAAATGAGTTTAATATTGTTTTTGATTTTCAGTAGTTTCACTTACATGCCTAAGTTTGGTAAGCATCATTTAAAAAGATCTGCTTTTAGAAAAAGAAAGTATAACCTAAAGACAGATTGGAGACACAAGAAATAGTGGAAAATAAAGGAACTGGCAATCACTAGGGTAAAAAATGAACAATAATTGGCTATATATCGTATTATAGCTATTGTTTGCAACTTGTTTCATAATAAAAAAAGTCAGAACTAAAAATAGGGAAATAATACCACATTAGACCCAAGGCAATATTATTTCAGAGTATTCTAAGAATCTGTACTTTTCAGGTGAGGGATAAAGATATTGATTTATACTGAATTTTCCAAAGTTATTTGTACATGTAAAGGTTTAAAACTATTTACTCAAAGAGGAGAAATAGAACGTATTAAACTTTTAAAATATTGTTAAGCAATAGAATTTTTACAGAAAAATAAACTGCTAAAATGTTTCAAGGATGAAAGGGAAAATTAGGATAAATACAAATCACAAAGTAGAATGACAAAAATAAACCTGATTACATCGATGTAGTATTTGAATTTGCTGAACTTGCTGACTAAGTGAAAATTAAGGTTCAATTAAATAAAATTCATCAACATCATATTTAGGAAGTCACATTTAAAACATGAATAGGTCAAAATATTACAAGCAAAAGGATGGAAAATATATGTTATGCATACAATAATAAGAACAAAGTTCAATCATAGGGGTTGGCAAATTTTCATGTTAAGGGTTAGATAGTAATTATTTTAAGCTTCTAGTCCCTATGCAACAACTACTAAACTCTGCTATTGTAGCAAGAAAGCATTCATAGATAAAATGTGAATAAGTGTTTTAATAACACTTATTCCAAAAATAGGCATCGGATTTTTTATATCCTCACCCATCAATAACACCATCATTCATGTCCCTTTCCCTCTCTTGACTTACATCGGTTCTACAAAAGGTAAAAATCAGGAGATAATTTTAAAACAGTGGATCCCAAATTATCAGATGATCCAGAGTTTAAAAAAGCAGAATCCCCAGAAATTGTAGGATGGAATATAAGAAATGTTGTTGCTACACAACTGGAGAAGCCCTTCTACAACCACATTTGTCATGAGAATAAAATAAAGTACCACTTCCAGTGCTTGATGAAATTTCCAAAATTAACAAACCTCACAAGCATATATTTAGTAAATGATTAGAAGATACCAATCACCATTTAATACTTAGCATTATATTCATACATTCTAAAGTAGCATTTGTGTTATGGTCGCAAAAGTACAATTCTTACCACTAGGTGGCACTCGTCCAAAGTTGTTTTTTAAATTAATCTTTTATTGTACTGTAATTGTACATCATAGTGAGATTCATTACATTCATAGATTCATATATGCACACACTTTACTTGGTCTGTTTCTCTCTCCACACCTCCACCCTCTTTCTTCCCCATACATGATAGTGAAATTCATAGTGATACAACCACATATGCACATAACATTTGTTCTGTTTCTATCCTCAAACCTCCCCTTTCCCTCATCTCCTCCCTCCCATGATCCCCTTCTACTACTCTACTGATCTCTCTCCTCGTTTTCATGAAGTTCCTCTCCTTTGCTATTTTTTCTCTATCTTTCACATATGAGAGAAAACATGCAGCCCTTGATCTTCTGAGTCTGCCTGATCTTAGCATGATATTCTCCAGTTCCACCCATTTTTATGCAAATAACATGTTTGTTCTTCCTTGTGGCTCAGTGAAACTTCCTTGTGTGTATATACCACATTTTCCTTATCCACTCATCTGTTGACAGACCTAGTTTGGCTCCATAAATACAGGTAGGAATGGATTGCTGTAGTACACTGACATTAATTCTTTGGGAAAGATACTAAAGAGTATCTGGATCATATGGTGGTCCTATTCCTGGTCTTTTAAGAAACCTCCATATTGATCTCCATAGTGGTTGTACTAATTTGTAATCCCACCAATAGTGTATAAGTGTTTCTTTTCCCCCCACATCTTCACCAGTATTTGTTATTGTTTGTAATTTGGGGGGTATTGGAGATTGAACACAGGGGCATTCTACCTTCAAGCTACACCCCCAGTCCTTTTTATTTCTTTATTTTTTTAAATAGGGTCTCACTAAGTTGCTTAGGCTGGCTTCGAACCTGTGATCCTCCTGTCTCAGTATTGCCTGTATTCTTAATAATTGGCATTCTAACTAAAGTGAGGTGAAACTTCAGTGTAGTTTTGATTCGTATTTCCCTAATGGATAAAGATGCTGAACATTGTTTTCAAATATTTGTTGACTATTTGTATTTCTTCTTTGAAGAAGTGTCTAGTTTAATCGCCTATTTATTGATTGTGTTATTTAGTTTTTTGGTGTTGACATTCTTGAGTTCTTTGTATATTCTGGATTATATATTAGTCCTCTGTCAAAGGAGTAGATGACAAAAACTTTCTCTCATTCTGTAGGCTCTCTCTTCAGGATCTTGTTTTCTTTGCTGTGCTTTTTAATTTGATGGCATCCCATTTGTTGATTCTTGGTTTTATTTTCTGAGCATTAGTGTTCTTATTGAAGAAGTCTCTGCCTATGGCTACATGTTGGAGAGTTGGCCCTATGTTTTCTTCTAGTAATCTTAAAGCTTCTGGTCTAATTTCTAAGTCTTTGATCTATTTTGAGTTTACTTTTGTGAAGAGTGATAGATAGGGGTCTAGTTTCATTCTTCTATATATGGATATCCAGTTTTCCCAGCACCATTGTTGAAAAGGCTATCCTTTTTTCAACGTTATGTTTTGGGCACCTTTGTTAAGGATCAAATGTCTGTAACTATGTGGGTTTGTCTCTCTCTTCTTCTCTTCCTTCTCTTCTCTTCTCCTCTCCTCTCCTCTTCTTTTTCTTTTCTTTTTTCTTTCTTTCTTTTCTTTCTGTAATACTGGGGATTGAACCCAGGGGCACTCTGCCTCTGAACCACATCCCTAACCCTTTTTATTTAATTTTTGTCTTGAAACAGGGTCTCCTTAGGTTGCTGAGAGTCTTGCTATATTGCTCAGGCTGTCCTTGAACCTGTGATCCTCCTGACTCAGCCTCCCAAGTACTGGGATTAGAGGCCTGTGCCACCACACTCAGCTTGTCTCTGTATCTTCTATTACATTGGTCTACATATCTGTTTTCATGGCAATGCCATGCTGGTTTTGTTACTACAATTCTGTAGTATAATGTGAAGTAAGGTATTATGATGCCTCCAGCATGGTTCATATTGTTCAGAATTGCTTTGGCTATTCTGGGTGTATTGCTTTTCCATATAATCTTTTGACTATTTTTTCTAGTTCTGTGAAAAATGTTATTGATATTTTAATAGGAATTGCATTGAATCTGTTGCTTCAATGATTGCTTTTGGTAATATGGCCATTTTGACAATACTTATTCTGCCTATCCAAGAACATGAGAGTTCTTTACATCTTCTTATGTCGTCTTTATTTTCTTTGTCCAATGTTCTATGTTTTTCATTGCTGAAGTGTTTTATCACTTGGTTATATTTATTCCTAGGTACTATTTTTAGTTACTGTGAATGGAATTGTTTTCCTGAACCCTTTTTCTGTGGATTAATGATTGGTGCATAGAAAATCTATAAATTTTTGTATGTTGATTTTGCAACCACTACTTTGCTCAATTTGTTTATTAGTTCTAGAAGTCTTCTGCAGAGTTACTTGGGGGGTTGTCTTCTAAGTATAGGATAATGTCATCTGTAAATAGAGATAATTTCAATTCTTCATTTCCTATATGTATCCCTTTAATTTTCTTTCCTTGCCTAATTTCTCTGGATAAAATTTCAAGTACAATATTGAGTATAAGTGTTGATAGTGGATGTTCTTGTCTTGTTCCTGATTTTAGAATTTGGCTTTGGATTTGTCACAGATTGCCTTTATGATACTGAGGTAAGTATGTTCTATCCCTAATTTCTTCAGTGTTTTTAACATGAATGGATGCCAGATTTTGTCAAATGATTTTTCTTCATCTATTGAGGTAATCATTTCATTTTTGTCCTTAGTCCTATTTATGTGGTGAATTACATCTATTTGTTTGCATATGTTGAACCAACCTTACATCCTTGGAATGAAATCTACTTGATCATGATGAACAATCTTGATGTGATTTTGAGTGTGAATTGCTGTTACTGTATTAAGGTTTTTTGTGTCTATGTTCATCAAGGATATTGGTCTGTAGTTTTCTTTTTTGATGTGTCCTCACTCAGTTTTGGTATCAGGGTGATACCGGCTTCATAAAATGAAAGTATTTCACCCTTTTCTATTTCATGGACTAATTTGAGGAGTATTGGCCTTAGTTCTTTTTATAAAGTCTGGTAGCATTCACCTGGGAGCCTATCTGGTCCTGATCTCTTCTTTATTGTAAGGCTTTTTATTACTACTTCAATCTCACTGATTGTCATTGATCTGTTTAGATGTTTTATATTTTCTTGGTTCAATTTAGGTAGGTCATATGTGGAAACTCAGTGCTATATTTCCTCTTAATATTGCCTTCATAGTATCCCAGAAGATTTTGGTATGTTATATCTCTATTTTCATTTGGTTCTAAGAATTTTAAAAGATCTCCCCCTTATTTCTTCTATGATTCATTCCTCATTCAGAAGTGTACTGTTAATCAAGACAAGGTGGCACATGCCACCAGTACTTGGGAACAGGAGTATTGCAGGTTTAAGGCCAGTCTCAGCAATGTAAAGAAGCCCTCAGCAACTTAGTGAGACCCTGTTTCAAAATAAAAAATAAAAAGGGTAGAAATGTAGTTCAGAGGTAGAATGTCCCTGGGTTCAGTCCCCAGTACAAAAAAAAAAAGGCATTGTTCAATTTCCATGTAATTTTTTCTTTTTTTGGCTGTTGATTTCTAATTTAATTCTATTATCATCTGAGAAGATGCAAAGGATTATATTGGGTTTTTTTTTCTTTTTGCATTTGCTAATGCTTGCTTTGTGGTCTATAATATGGTCTGCTTTGGAGAAGGTTTCATGAACAGCTGCGATGAATGTGAATTTGTCTGTGTTGGGTAAATATTCTAGAGATTTCTGTTATGTCCATTTTATTTATAGTAAAGGTCTGAAGAGTCTTTACTGATTATTTTTGTCTGAATGATCTATCTATTGTTGAGAGAAGTGTGTTGAAGTCTCCCAGTATTATTGTATTGTGGTGTACCTCAGCCTTTTATTCCAGGGGATATGTGAGTGAGAAATAATATAGAATACACTAATTACATTATGAGTTACTGAGTGCATATTAAATTGAATTAGGTGGAGCCGGGCATGGTGGTGCACACTTGTAATCCCAGTACTTGGGAGGCGGAGACCGGAGGATCCGGGTTCGCGGCCAGCCTCAGCTACTTAGTGAGGCCCTCTGCAACTTCGTGAGACCCGGTTTCAAAATAAAGTATAAAAAAATAGGGCTGGGGGCGTAGCTCAGAGGTAGAATGCCCCTGGGTACCGCAAAAAAAAAAAACTGAATTAGGTGATGGAATACAAAATAAGGAAAACAGATTTAAAAAGAGAAACAGGAAAGAAGAAATAAAGAGAGTGGGAATGGGAAGAAATATAGAAGTTAAGATTTGGGGAGTAATACAGACACAAAAGAGGTTGGGAATTGAAATGGGATTGAAAAAGAAGAAGAATTAGGAGGGTCTAATTAATTGACAAAATAGAATTCAACAGAACTCTAGCAAAACACAAATTGTGGGGAAATAAGAAATTTGTTCATA
The DNA here is from genome assembly GCA_004027185.1 of Glis glis. Classification (NCBI taxonomy): domain Eukaryota; kingdom Metazoa; phylum Chordata; class Mammalia; order Rodentia; family Gliridae; genus Glis; species Glis glis. Next base: position 66,841 of record PVJS01001938.1, on the reverse strand, counting down.
TCAATCAGTTTATGCAGTCCTTATGCTCAATATTCTTCTTTCTGGAGGTACTGAGGCACTACCTATTGTGCAGAATCTTCCATGATACAGATGTCCTGTTTCCAAGTCAATGCTATCATCCCCTCCTTGCTTGGCCACCTCTGCTGGGCCAGGAAGAATGGGTAGTGGTGGTCGTGTGTTGCATACCATATTTCATTCCCAATATGTATTTGTTGATGGGTCCAGGAGTATAAATCCTTGATAAGACTGGTGTCTTGCTTCCTGTCCTGCTCAGTCTGTAGTTTGATCTGGGTTGAATTACACCCCTGCTTCAGGAATCCCTGAGAGTGTGCTGGGGGAAGTGTGTAGAGTTTGTCAGTTTACCCTCCAGCTTTTTCTAGGCTTGGGATAAGTGACAGGGGTATTTCTGCTTTCAGTCAGGCCTGCCCCTTATCCTGATCCTCATCCCAGGCAGCCACACTTTTAATCCCAAAAATCAAATTGTCAGTTTTAACTGGTGCTCACTTTGTTGCAAAAAGAGGAGGAAAACAGAAGAAAGAAAAGAACAGAAAATAAAAAGAACAAGGAAACAAATACAGAAACAGTTCTGAAAAATAAAAGAACTCTGTAGTTTCCTGTTGGCTGGGAAAATTCAAACAAAGGGTGTCTTCCAGCTGTAAGTATCTCCTGGCTCCAGGTGCCTCTCCTTGGGGATGCTAAGTTTTTCTTAAGCTGGGTCTCCCTCCAGTCCTTCAAGGTCTCCAGGACCCTTTTCAGTCAGGCTCAGCCTGGCTTTTTTGAGCCTGTTCTCCAGTCAGATTGTAGGTCTGTTGGTCAGTTTCTTGGTGGGTAATTGTCCTTTGGTTTGTTGGGGGAGAGCTTCCCCTCCCCCACCGAGCAACAATTAGCCCAATGCTGCTGCCCAACACTGGTGCTATTTCTTTTATTAATTTTCTTACTATTCTTGAAACCAGTATTAGAGGTTTTACCTGGTTGCTAGTTCTGAGTTTCCCACCAGCTCTTCCCAAAGTCTTTCTACCTCAATTTGGTGTTGTAGATCTGTAATTTTAATCTACTCTTGGGGAGCTGCTATGGTACTGTGGGTTCCTCTAATCCACTATGACAAATCCAATGTCTTCATCCAAAGTTTTATCCATCACGGAAAGTGATACAAAGGTTGCAAATTTACATTGTCTGGATCTGGTCCACAAATGTGTTTTAATTGACTCATCATGGTTTTGGAAATTTGGCTTATAGGTCAATAATGAAAACTGGAGAATTACATATTATAAAGTTGTATTTTTTTAGTGCTGGAGATTGAACCCAGGGCCTTGTGCATGCTAAGTAAGTGTTCTACCACTGAGCTATATCACTAGCCCAGTAAGACTGTATTTCTTGCTTCTCTTGAAGAATATAAGATCTGGAAACATGGTCTTCACCTGTCAGCAACCGGCCAAGACTCCCAGGCCACTCCCTTAGAGGGATCACACACTCTCTATATCAGGTTCTGTTTATTTTTCTCATCTTCTCTGTCTTCATCCTTTATATTCCTGTCTGGTTCCTAGAGGTATTTTTGTGATCCTTGCATTAAAGTTTCACCAGAGGTTTTTGAATTATGACTGATTATTTGTAAACACTGGAAAAGTATGTTAATGCTGAAACATATTTCAGAATGTAGAATATGAAGTGAAAGCAAAAGAAATAATTTAGGAATCAAGATCTGGTTACTGGCCCATAAAATGAATCTTGAATTAAAGAAAGTAGGGAGGGGGGACTCAAGAGCAAGGTAATAAGCAAAACATTATAGAAAAGTAAAAGTACAATGGATTCAAGCCAGTGTCAGTTTACCAGGTCCAATACTGGTAGCAACACTTCATGTGGATTAATACATTCGAGTCTCAAAATTACTCTATGAGGTATGTTGTTTTTCCCCATCCCACAGGTAAGAAAGTGAGTCCTGGAGTTGAATAATTTTTTCTTTTTTTTTGCGGTATGGGGGATTGAACCCAGGAGCATTCTACCTCCGAGCTACACCCCCTGCACTATTTTTTATTCTTTATTTTGAAACAGGGTCTCACTAAGTTGCGGAGGGTCTCACTAAGTAGTTGAGGCTGGTCGCGAACCCGGATCCTCCGGTCTCAGCCTCCCAAGTACTGGGATTACAAGTGTGCGCCACCATATCCAGCTGAATAATTTTTCTAAAGTCATAGATAGTAGGTGGCAGAACTGGATTTAACTCCAGGTAGGTCTGATAAAAACAAAAACGAAGCTTTTAGCTTCTACTCCAAATCACTTATTGCAGAAAGATTATTTGGTGATAAATTTGGAGCTATAGTTTGATTTGCTTTGTCATTCATATGTTTCTTTCTGGGCTCTCAAAAATTCTGATTTTTCCTGTTCAGTGAAGAGGTAATTCATGAAGAAAGGAGGTAGGTTCCTTTGTCTTCTCCATTTTGAGGCTTCCTTTCATACAGTGGCATGGTCCATGTGGATTGCAGTCATCCTTTCCTTTCTCTCCATAGGATTCTCTTTCTTGTAAGAATTCCGAAATGCCCTGAGATACTAACTCTATCCTGAAGGAGAACTCGAAAACCTGTCACTGGTGGAGGCCATTATTTTATACTCACTGCCGCATGGGGGCACTGTTGAATACAGGGAACACGGCCACTCAGGTGGGTGCCTGGTGCACTGTCTGGTGTAGCAGCTGGTGACTGCTAGAGAGGAGTGCTTTGGTGACTGCCACGCACAAAAACCATCCATCATTGTCCAGCAGTTTTCTCTATCTAGTGAGCAAAAAGCTTTTCTTGGTGTTACTTTTAACTGTGATACTTGTATGCCATTGTAGTCTTGGTCCTTCCATGACTTAACTCTTATAAGTATAGACCATTTGAGTTTACATATTAATCCATTTTTACAAAATCCACACTTAGTCCCCAGAGTAGCTGAAGTTGGAGGGATTTTTCAATCTCATCCATGTAACTGCCCAGGATGCCCCCCCACACCTCTTTAACTAAACTCCAAGTGAAATAATGCCTTCTCCAGCTCTCTGTCCTAAGAATCCTCACCTTTTTTTTAATCCAAGAAAGAGTTACAATCCTTGATTGCAACACAAATCCTGTTACACAAACCATAACTTTAATGCTTGGAAATCCTTCTGTTACTTGGAGAATGACTTTATGTAGTTAAAACACCTTGTACGGATTAAAGCAGCATGTTTTGGTTTCAGAGACTTGGATGTGGACCATGTGAACCCTCCTTAGCAGCTCAGTGCTAAGAAGATGGTCTAATAATCCCTTGTTTAAAAAAACTGGCATCATCATTGTTTATTGTATAAGAACTAGGGATGTGAAATTGAATACCAAATGATATTTAAATCTTACCATTCAGCAGAAGGTGTTTCTCTTATAATACTACTATATACCAATGTTTTTTTTATGGAACTATTTTCTATATCTTTAAATAGAGAGTTGAGATGAAGAGTATATTTATGGAGAAAATGTTGAGCATGGATTCAAGAATCATGAAATGATAAGACTGGAAATGACTCTGACAAATTTTCAAATTTGTTCTGGATATATAGCAATATAGACATACAGACAATTCTCAACTAATCAGAGAAGAGAGAAGTTCATAAATAACCTAGTCATAATTGAAATATACTATGCATCCCAACTTGTTTCCTACCAACTGGTAAGCAGCCCATCCCCAAATTTTGGCTCTTATTTCTCTAAAACCACCATCCCTACTCTGGCTCCCTGTGGTAGGGAGAATGCTGTACTAATGAAAATCAATGACAAGTGATAAAGAATTATTACCTAATTTTTGAACCCAACTGCATTACTACCATTGCTAATTAGGAACCCATCCACTGTCTGCCATAGTAGAAATGTTCCCACTTCCTAGTCACCAACACCTTCCAGAAGTAGAATTACACATGCTTTTTATGTCAATCAGTTCTAGAGGTAATTGGTACCCAGAGAAACCATTTTTTGTTGGTACAATATTGAGTAATATCTCTACTAATTAAGAAAGATGATTTCCTGAGAGGTCATTTATTCTTAAAATGGAGGCTATTGAATAACGAATAGTTTTACATCACTGATGTAACCCCTCTAAAACAAAAACAAAAACAAAAAATTTAGAATTATAGAAAGGTCTAGAGTATCATCAAATTTAAGCTTTTGATTTTTTTCATTTAAAGAGAAAGAAGCTCACTGCCTTCAACATTAATCTCCTCTATTAAGTAGAAGGTAACAAATGATTTGAGCTCAATTGCACAGGTACTGGAGTGGGGAAAAAACACTAAAATTTCTGTCTAATGCACTATCTGTTACCCCATACTGCATTAGAACTGACCAGGCATTGTGTTCTAAACCATTCCCCAGAATCAATGATAGTCTAAATTAGAATCCTTATATATAGCTTTTTTTTTTTTTTTGGCAGTACTGGGGATAGAACCCAGGGGCATTCTACCTCTGAGCTACACCCCCAGCCCTATTTTTTTCATTAAATTGAAACAAGGTCTCACTAAGTTGTGGAGGGCTCACTAAGTAGCTGAGGCTGGCCACGAACCTGGATCCTCCTGTCTCAGCCTCCCAAGTACTGGGATTATAAGCGTGCACCACCACGCCCGGCTTGTATGTAGCTTTTGAACACTTGGTTGAGCTAAGGGAGGAAAGTTGCTGCGTTGTGGCTCTTCTTGTCTGGTTTACAGGCAATCCAAGCAGCAGTTGTGTTTTTCAGATTGTGATGGCATCCCATGTTACAGCATGCTTCAACTAAAAATGGGGACAACTCCTTTGCTGACTCTTGCACCACTTCACCAGAACTCAAGTCTTTCAACCAGCAAGTTTAGTGCTTGCCTTTCCGTTCCACCTTACTGCATTTTTGTAATAAACTTGCTGAGTTCAGAGTCAGTAATTTGGATCATACTTCAATCTATCAGAAGGTGTATTTTAGGCTCAATTTAGCTAATCTTTGCTAATGGGATAGAAAATGTAAGTATGGAGGTAGACTTTTAAAAACTTATCCTTAGAATACATAAACACTCAAAACTAGCACAGCAAAGAAAATCGTGTGTTTGTGATACTAATTACTGAGCTTCACCAACTAATTCAAAATATATTTAAAAAGTTGCTTAGATGGGCACTGGATCTTATTTCAGTTTTAAGCTTTTCTCTCCCTCACTCCCCAAGGTCAAAGTACTAATCCTATAGGAAGAGGTTGGAAAATCTAAACAAGACTGTAAAGTGATCCAAGGACACAGGAATACTAAGGTAGTATTTACTCTTTCAGGATCCATATGCTTTTTGTGTTGAAAAAAGTTAATGAAGCTTTCAAAGATGACAGATATGTAATCACAACAGAAATGGAGTATAGTATACTCAAGTTCTTGAATGAGTTATAAGTGATACTATTTAAGGGTATAATGGAAAACCAAAGTAAACTCTTAATAATCTGCTCTGGAAGAAAAAAAATCATTTATCTACTTTCTTGTTGCCATTTTCCAAAACCTTTCTTGAGGATCTTCCACAATTTGCATACTTTGCAGATTGAGAAATACAGTGGTTATCCACAGGAGTTAATGAGAACAGCCCAAAATTTCAATTTTTCCATAGTGTTTCAAAACCTCTAGGCTAAGTCATCCTCTCTTTGACGTATCTTTAAACATTACACCTAGTATCAGATTATTCCATCACATAGCATTTTATTAAAATATATTGAAACAAATATGTAATACATATTTCCTGTAGTATAAACACCTTACAAATATTCCCACCAGTGGTGGTTCATAATCACATTATGTCTGCGTGGTGATTGAGGGCATGTCTGACAGATTAATTTTCACATCCTTCCATATACTCAGCACTTTCCAAGCTCCCATTAATGATCATTTTCAACCAGATTTCCTTCAAATGATAGGATAAATGAGGCAGGAATTAGAGAAATTGTGAGTTTGTAGCCACTGTGATCCTTTATCCCCAGTATTGATCTAAGCATTGATGAAGACTTAGTTAAATGTGACACAAACAATTCTTTGGGTCTTCATCTTCTCTCTTTTTTTTTTTTTTTTTTTTGTGGTACCGGGGATTGAACGCAGGGGCATTTTACCTCCACGCTACGCCCCCGGCCCTATTTTTTTTATACTTTATTTTGAAACCGGGTCTCACGAAGTTGCGGAGGGCCTTACTAAGGAGAGAAAGAGAGAGACGGGGGGGGGAGAGAGAGAGAGAGAGAGACAGGGAGAGAGAGAGCAAGAGAGCTGAGGCTGGCTGTGAACCCAGATCCTCCAGTCTCTGCCTCCCAAAGTACTGGGATTACAAGCGTGCGCCACCACGCCCGGCTTCCATCTTCTCTCTTTAATCTCAAAGATATGTCTGGTTCAACTTGGGCCTCAAGAATGTGTCTTGGTTCCAGAAATCATAGATTTCACTGTCCCACACTCTCACCACAATCTTCTGACCTTCCATTTCTCAGAGGATCATTTTCCCTCTGACCCTGTCTTTACCCCCAGAGGCATACCTCTCCTTGTTTCCTTATCTCCCCAATCCATGTATGTACCCCCAACAACAGCTTTATTACCTACCCTGAACCCCATGATTAATATTCTTCCTTCTTACTACCACCTCAGTTTATATACATCTTACTCATCTACCACCCTCATTCTGAATATTACCTTGCCCTTGGATAAAAGATAAGAAACGAGCTGGATGCAGTGGTGCACACCTATAATCCGAGTACTTGGGAGGCCGAGACAGGAGGATTAAAGGTTCAAAACAAAACCAGCACATGGTAATTTAGTGAGACCCTGTCTCAAAAAAAAAATAAATAAAAAAGGCTGTGGATGTAGCTCAGTGGTATAGCACCCCTGGGTTCAATTTCCAACACACACACACACACACACACACACGAAATGATCCACCTTTTTTCTTCTTCTATCCAGGGGACTGAGCCCTCCTAGAGAAAGGTGCACCACCCTGCCAAACGAAGAAACCAGACTTCCCATTTTCTGGCTTCATGAAGGGATCAGCACCTTCTACTGGCACTCTCATTTTCTCATTGTAAGTCTTCCTTTCCATTCCATACTGTAACTCTTCTAAATCCAAACCATAACTCCTCTTCCATTCAATTCACACCCCAACTCCCAATATTCTTCTTGTGCTCTCATACTTTCTCAGTCTTTCTTTCTACTTAGATTATATTTAAAGCATTTGGTGGTTTCTTTGCTTGCTTGTTGTTGCTTTTTTCATTCCACCTATCCACAAATGTATTTACCACAAATGTGTTTCACCTTCTTTCCTCTGGTATAAAACTAACAGTCAAGGCTTGCCCTTGACCCATGGACTCCCTTCCATCAACCACTGTCTCTCGTGTATTCAACTTCTTCCTTCCTACTCCTGTGCTCTTCCTTCTCCCCGCAAAGAAATAGGACCTTCCATTCTCATTCTTCAAGAGCTAGTTCTTAATCTCTCAAGTTCAGAGTAATAGTGGAGAAGAGATTAGTGTATACAGTCTTTTCTGTAATGTGGAGGTTTTTAAGCAAAAGCTGAACAAGACAGGGGGAAAAAAAAACAAAATACAAGTCCCCAACCCAGCAGAGAGACAACTGGTGTGGTACTTACCACCAGGCCAGAGAAACTTAGATATCAAGATGAAGGGGTGTGTGTACTAAACATTCCCAAACCTGATGGTTTCAAAGTCTGGAAGGCCCATTAAGAAATCTCTCCATCTAAAATAGCTAAGCAAGGAATAATTTAAGACTCTCTAATGTCAGTTTTTTATTTCACTGATATTCTCTATGATTTGATAGGTTCCCCCCATTATTTCATATTGCATTTCTTAATCCAGTTTTATTTCTCATAATGTTTTAATGCATTAATTGGATTTATTCTGTATATTTTCTCCTTGCCCATTTTTGTATTCTCTTTTTTTTCTCTTTCTCTTCTTGCATTATCTGTCTCTGTTTCTCTACTCACCCCTATTTTTTCTTTTTTCTCTTTTCCCTTGCATTAAATTATATTAATAGTAATTTTACTTTCTTTAATAACTAATTTTTCAGCTTATTCTAGAGCATTGCCCCCTTTTCCACTCTTGGATTGATGGAGTTGTGGAGAACATTTTCAATAAGTTTTTAAAGGTTTATTAGTACATGATTTTTCTCTGAAGTGGTCACAGTTAATAGTGATTATTATCTCCTTTCAGAGAAGTGTTAGTGACTGAATAGAGCACTGATCACCTTGAGTGGGAGTTCTGATATTTAGATATACTCTACCCTTGAACACATAGTAAAGAAAAAGCAGCTCACTAAAAGCCCCTTGTATAATAGTGGAGGAGATATCATTCCAACAGATGTGCACATATCAACATACAAATATAGCAAACATGAGAAAACAAAGCCATAAAATAACCCCACAAATTCACAATACTACAGTATCTGATCTCAGACATTAAAGTGGAGGAAACGCTGGATAAAAATTCAAAATGCTGATTGTTAAAAATGATCAAGGAATGAAAAGAAGGTCTAAAGAAGAAGATGAAGAATATGAAAGAACATTTCAATAAAGAGATAGAGATTCTGAAAAAGAACCAAACAAAATCTGAAAGATGAAAAATCAAATAAAAACCTCAGTTGATAAATAATCTAAGAAAAAAATCTCAGTTGAAAGTCTCACTAATAAATTAGATTACATAGAAAACAAGATTTCTGGCCTTGAAGAGAAGGTAATATAAACTTGAATACTCAGACAGCAATAAAGAAAAAAAGAAACTATGATCAGAATATTTAAGAACTCAGGGACAACATTAAGAGACTCAACTTAGGTTTTATTGGTATTGAAGAAGAGATACAAGCTAATGGCACAGAAAACCTATTCAGTGAAATAATCGCAGAAAACTTCCCAAACCTGGAGAACGAGGTAAACATTTAAATATTGGAGGCATTTAGAACCCCAAACCCACAAGATCAGAAAAGAACCTCCTATAAGACATTATAGTTAAAATTAAAAAAATCCAGACAAAACAAGAAATTTTAAAAGCTGCAAGAGAGAAATGCAAGGTCAGTAATCAGATTAACAGATTTCTCAGCAGAAACCCTAAAGGTCTAAAGGGCCTGGAATGATGTATTTCAAGCCCTGAAAGAAAACAATGGCTAAACTAGATTGCTATATCCAACAAAGCTATTCTTTAAATCAAAGGAGAAAGAAACTTTTCAAGATAAGCATAAACTAAAGGAATTCATGACCACTAAACCAGCAATGCAAAAGATACTTAAAGGAAATCTACACACAGGAGAAAATTAAAACAACAAAGAGAGCTTGAGAAAGAATAAATCTCATTAGAAGAGTAGATAAGCAATGAGAATTAAGGTTGAATAAGATATTAAAAATAAAAACAAAGCTGGGCGTGTTGGCACATGTCTGTCATCCCAACACTTGGGAGACTGAGATGGGAGGATCACAGGTTCAAGGTGGTCAGCCTCAGCAATATAGCGAGGCCCTGGGGTAGAGCTCAGAGTTAGAATGTTCCTGGGTTCAATCCCCAGTACCACACACACACAAAAAATAATAAAAATAAAGATAAAATAAAATGTCAGGAACACTCAATGTAAATGGTCTCAACTCTCAAAAGACCTAGACTGGCAGACTGGATAAAAAACAAGAACCAACTATTTGTTGTCTGCAAGAAACAAACCTCACTGATAAAGGAAACAAAGACTGAAAATGAAAGAATGAAAATAATATTCCATGCAAATGGAATCCCAAAGTAATCAGGAATAACATCTCTCATATCAGACAAAGCAGACTTTAAGCCCAAATTAGAAGAGACAAATAAGGTTAACTATATATTGATAAAAGGAACTGCGACGGATCAGCTCAGCTGGAGAGCAGAGACCGACGGGACAGGGGTCTCGGGAAGGTGGGCAAGGAGTCGGCGATGAGTGACAAACAGACACAACTCAAGGAAGTTGCATCTGAGTGTATTTTGCAAAGTTTTAGGCAAGGATTTTATACACAATGATTAAGGAAACAAAATACATCATCAGCTGATTGTTCATGCTTGTGGTTTATACAATCTTAATGTTTTTTAAGAAATAACAGTGCAAAGCTATGAGAGCAGATAATCATCAGAGCATACGTGACGTTTGGCATAATGTTGTGGGCGGCTGCTAGACGTAACAGTGCAAATCGTCAGAGCATACGTTTCATTTGGCATAATGCCGTGGGCGGCTGCTAGACATAGTTTTGGCACTAGACTATCTATGATGAGAACTGGGGTTATGGCTACGGGCAAAAGTTCAAAGCTTAACATAGTGCCTTTTATTGCTCTTTTACTATAAACTTTTATAATTTCCTTTGTTCTAAATTTCTAAATCTTTTTAAAACCATCTTCAAAATCATATCCATGAAGTTTCCACAAAAAGTTCTTTCTGTTGTTAACTCATCTACAACTGTCCTTGAGCCTCTCTCTGTTCTGGGCTAATCTAAGCAAGAACGCGGGAGCATTCTGGGCCAAAGTTACATTGTTATGAGTTTGACTTCCTGGGAAAGATTCGTCTGTTTTACTCATAGGGCACTGTTGATAATTTGGAAAAGAACACTGTACTCACTGAGCCATAAAGATTAAGAGAATTATTGACAAGATGGTTACAACAAAGAGAGAAGAACATAGAGGATCTTACCAGGCCACCTTCCTCCTCCACCTGCATCTGGGAGTCATGTCCCCTAGGTGGGTGAGGTCATCTGCACATCCTGGATCGAAGAACAATCAAGTCTCTCCTCAGATAGCCTTTAGCTATAGAAATGTATAGCACTCTTAAAAACAAGTCTTAATCGTCCTGTTTGGCAAAGCTTATACCTCTCAAGGCTGTGTTTGCATCTATGAGCCTGAAAGCAAAAGAGATAAAAAGAGAAAAAACTCATAAAGCGCCGGGCGTGGTGGCGCACATTTGTAATTCCAGTACTTTGGGAGGCGGAGACCGGAGGATCCGGGTTCGCAGCCAGCCTCAGCTCTCTCTCTCTCTCTCTCTCTCTCTCTCTCTCTCTTGCTCTCTCTCTCGCGCGCGCGCGTGCTCTCACTCTCTCTCGCTCTCTCTACTTAGTGAGGCCCTCTGCAACTTCGTGAGACCCGGTTTCAAAATAAAGTATAAAAAAAATAGGGCCGGGGGCGTAGCGCGGAGGTAGAACGCCCCTGCGTTCAATCCCTGGTACCGCAAGAAAAAAAAAAAAGAAAAAACTCATAAAAATAGAAAGAAGACCAAGACCAGTAGGGTAGAGGAAGGGCATCAGGGGGAGTGAGGATGGGAGCAAGGAAAGGTACTGGGGAATGAAACTGATCAAATTATGTTATATGCATATGAATATGTCAAGACAAAATCCACTATTCTGTATAATTATAATGCACCAACAAAAATTTTTAAAAGAATATAGAAAAATTCTAAAAATATATGAGAGACAAAAATATAAAATTGTTGGCTATAAAATAAAAAGTAGTAATTTCCCCTGTGGCTAATAGAAAAATATTCTTATTCTTTGGAAATACTTGCTGGATAATTAGGGGTTAAACCCCACATTGCTGCAATGTGTTTTCAAATATTTACACAAAAATATATGTATGCCCATGTGGAGAGAGGATTATCAAGCAAATATGGCTAAATGATTATCTAGGTGGCAGTTACATGGGTGTTCATTCTCTGTACCAGTCTTTCAACTTTCCTATTTGTTTTAACACTTTTCTACTATAAAGTTGTGGGAAACTTGGCCTCTTACTGACTGTCAACTAACAACCATAAATTACCTATAAACTAAAAGATATCAGATTGAATTTAGACACACCGTTAGTAATACTAGACACAAGAAAATAATGGAGTATTATCTTCTAAGTTATGAGAAAAATATCTTTCCTCTTCCCAGCTAAGCAAACTAGCATTTAAACATAAAGGGGAACTAAGTACATGCTCAAAAAGGCAGGCAGTCCATGAAAAGTGACAGTTCCCTTGCCAGGCCTGGGAGGTGCTCAGGAAGAAGAAACACTAAGAACAGAAGACAGTGATGCTGAGGCACTGGGAAAAAAATTGAATTTATGTAGACAGTAAAAAGACTGTACTAATTAACTTCTCCACCCTCCGTCTCTGCCATACGTGGGGAAGGCTGATAGCTAAGCTCCTCCCATTTCCCATTCCAAGCAAGAGACCATTGTTTCTTCCCTAAAGAACATAGGGACCTCTGGTATATTCCTGCCAAGGCTATTTTGTTGAAATGAGAACAGTCTATGAATGAGCAGCCCTCAAACTAAACCACATCTGACTTCCAATCTGCTTTTCAGAACCTCTCTATGAAAAGTCTGTGCAAATGAAATATGTCTGAGACATTCAAAGAGAACCTCCTATAAGAAAGAAAGTTCCAAAATCATTGGAAAAATGATCTTGAAGAGTTTTTTTTTGATGTTTTCTTTAAAACTGTTATCATGAACTAATATCCCCAGAAAAATCAGAGATTTGGCATCTATAAAAAAAAAGAGTCATGAAAATGAAAAATCAGAGAACAAAAATGAACTCTAAGAAATATAATGTTTTAAAGGTCGCTATAAGAACTAAGAGATTAGGCAATTCAGGGAATCTCACCAAAATCATGACAAAAAAATGCAAAGATAAGTGAGAAAATAACATTAAAATGACAATCAATTCAAGGAGTCTGATATCTTATTAACAACAGGCTCCTAAAGAGAATAGAGGAAACAGAAAGCGATGAGATGCTATCAGAGGTAATGCATTCAAATTTCCCAGCTCAAAATGACCCACGGAGTGTCCAGCATGACTGGTGGACTATCATTTACCTAGTACTTTATACACAACCAGTATTTTAGTTATATAAAGGAAAAGTATTATGTATATTCAATAAGCTAATTGAATGGCTCTTTGTAATAAACATGTGTGCTGTTTGAGGATTATGGCATTTTAGCTTTAAACAGCAAAAAATGCAGAAGAAAAATAGAGTCAATAAACTACAATCTATAGGCCAAATCCAGACAGCAACGTTTAATACAGCCTAGGAAATAGGAAGGTTTTGTTGTTGTTGTTGTTGTTGTTGTATGTGTGCTTCTTTTTTTCTTTTTATAACAAATAAATGAATATGTGACATATGTGGCCTAAAAAACCTAAAATATTTACTAACTGAGTCTTCTGACCATTCATACCAAGCATAACAACAAAAGTTGTAAGCTGTTTCTTAATATCCTCTTCCAGAGCATTAAAGGGGTCCTAAAAGGATCTGTCATAAAGAACCTGGGAAATGGAGGTATCTCAAATACATGGAAAAACCAGACAACATTTGTCAAGTAGGGCATTATAACCACAGAGTCCCAATTCAAATGATTTTGGAGCTGGGCCACTTACATCAACCTGAGAATTCAGGTTGATTCAGGAACAGCGGGGGGGGGGGGGGGGGGGGGGG